>JACVVK020000392.1:430000-657732 GCA_018292915.2 Batillaria attramentaria | reverse complement strand
CACTGGAGTTTCTACCGCTGACACCCGAGCATTCTCCCACGCTGGTCCTTTAGCCTGGAATTCCCTCTCTCTTTCTCCCGCCAGTCACCCTCCCTTAAAACTATCAAGAAAATCTTAAAACCCAGCTATTAACAACATTTCACTGTTTGCATCATGTGCATGTTGTTGCACTTAGGCCTGGACCTTACGGCTCTGTATATTTCTCTATACATTTCCCTTTTCAATTGTCATTTTATTTTATGTTATTTATTAATAGGTTAGAGTGCTATGTAATTATTATTATTATTATATACACATTCACAGCCTCTCACAAGCTGGCACTGAGCCAAGAGAAGGCTAAATGCGAAGCCAAAAACGAGACGTCTGCTACAGTGTTGCAGCCACTTGCTGACTATGACAGCTTTGAGCCATTTCAAATCTGGTTCACACAGCCAGCATAATTATTATGTCAGTGTATTGCAATCACAGTTCTGCTTATCATCAACACAGACTATTCCAAGCAGTAAAACGAAGCAGCAAGCAAGTAGGAATATCTTAAACCCCTGCCTCTGCTTACCATTGTTGCGAGACATCCAAATCCACAGCACCCTCTCCTCGTCACTGTGGGCGAACTGACAGGGTACGCTGCCGGCATACTGACATTTTCTCTTCTCTTGAATGTAGCGACAGAGGACAAAGTTGAGATTGCGCGGGATGGTGTGAGGAAGGTTGCGCAGCTCCTTGAATATCGGCAGAATTAGGAACACCTGCACAAAGAGGACCAGCAGACATGATGAATTATTACAAGTTTTAAAAATGACAATAATGAACTCAAATAGATCTGTTTCCTTGTTTTTCTACTTGCCTGTTATCATGTTGATGTATTTTGTAGGGAATTCAGCACACTCATCCCCCCCCCCCCCCATCCGCACCCCCTAAAAGCAGACGGCAAGTGCAATGCTGCAACCCCCCCCAATTTCACTGCGCTTGGTAGGACTTCCATCCCATCCATTGAGCTATGTCTGTTCCTCTAAACAACACTGTTTTCCTTCCACAAAAGAACTTAAGATCCTGGGCTTAAAATGGAGGAAAAGTACGTTGCATTTAGTGACAGAGTAGCAAAGCCATGAGTGCACGTCTGCTATGCTAGGGGTGCCCAGGGGCATTACTTACTTACTTAGGCCCTTGGCTCCACGTGGAGCATAGGCCATCGACAACCCTTCGCCATCGCTCTCTGTTCTGGGCTAGTCTTGCCACTCCAGTCCAGTTGGTCCCCTGCTTACATAGCTCTGCCTCAGTGTCCCGCCTCCAGCTGTTGCGAGGCCGGCCTCTCTTCCTTTTCCCCTGCGGGTTCCATGTCAGGGCTTGGCGTGTGGTGCTGGATGCTGGCTTCCTGAGGGTGTGTCCAATCCAGCCCCACTTCCTCCACAGGATCTGCTTGGCCACTGGTTCCTGCCCCGCTCGCTCCCACAGCTCTTCATTCCGGATCTTCTCTGGCCATCGGATGTTGAAGATGCGCCTCAGACAGGTGTTGAGAAATGTCTGGATCTTCTGCTGCATCGTCTTCGTTGTCCTCCATGTTTCGCATCCGTAGAGCAGAACTGACTTCACGCTGGAGTTGAAGATGCGAAGTTTGGTTCTTATGCTGACAACTTTGGATGCCCAGACGTTCTTCAGCATGACCATTGCTGCCCTTGCCTTGCCGATTCTGGCTGTGACGTCTCGGTCTGTGCCTCCCTGTCCATCAACCACACTCCCCAGGTAGACAAAAGACTTCACCTCCCTGATGGGCTCTCCACCGACTGTGACTGGTGTGTTGGCAGTGGTGTTGATCTTCATCAGCTCGGTTTTCTTCCTGTTGATCTTGAGCCCTGTTCCGGCTGATGTGGCTTCCAGGCACGTAGTCTTGTCCTGCATCTGGCTGTGGCTGTGAGACAGGAGCGCCAGGTCGTCCGCGAAGTCGAGGTCATCCAGCTGCGTCCAGAGTGTCCACTGTATCCCGTTTTTCCTGCCTGCTGTAGTGGTCTTCATGATCCAGTCGATGACCAGGAGGAAGAGAAACGGGGACAAACAGGCATCCCTGGCGGACTCCGGTCTTCACCTCGAAGCTTTCTGACAACTGGCTGGCATGGGCAATCCTGCAGCTCATGTCTTGGTAGGTGCACTGGATCAGGGAGATGATCTTCCCGGGAACTCCATAGTGCCTTAGCAGCTTCCACAGCGCCTCTCTGTCTACACTGTCGAAGGCCTTCTCATAGTCTATGAAGTTGATGTAGAGGGGGGAGTTCCATTCCAGTGACTGCTCCACAATGATGCGTAGGCTGGCAATCTGGTCAGCGCAGGACCTGTTCCTGCGAAAGCCTGCCTGCTGGTCTCGGAGCATGGGGTCGACTGTCTCTCTCATCCTCTCCAGTAGAATTCTGTTGAGAACCTTGCCTGGCACTGACAGGAGCATGATCCCTCGGTAGTTGCTGCAGTCCCTGAGGTCCCCTTTCTTTGGCAGCTTGATGACGATCCCTTCTTTCCACTGGGCTGGCACCTCTTCCTTCTCCCAGATCTTGCTGAACAGGCTGTGCAGCATGTTGACGGCTGTCTCTGTGTCTGCTTTAATGGCTTCTGCTGGTATCTCGTCCGGCCCTGCAGCTTTCCCATTTCTCAGTGTCATGATGGCTTTCCTGATCTCCGCCTTAGAGGGCTTGTCGCAGTTGATGGGTAGTTCTGTCTCAGCTGGTGGGATGTCTGGTGGTGTTTCAGGGATGGGGCGATTTAACAGCTCCCTGAAGTGTTCTGCCCATCGCTTCAGCTGTTCCTCAGTTGTTGTCAGTGGGTGCCCGTTCTTGTCCTTCACTGGTTTGTCTGCTGAAATTTGCCCGCGAGCTTCTTGGTCACCTGGTACAGGTCTTTTAGATTCCCTTGTCGGGCTGCTTCCTCTGCTTGACTGGCCCGGTTGTCGATGTAGTCCCTCTTGTCCTTCCTGGTGCTCCTCTTCACTTCTCTGTCAGCTGCTGTGTATTCCTCTTGTGCCTTTGCCTTAGCTCTTCTTGTTCGGCTCGTGTTCAGTGCAGTTTTCTTCTCTTTCCAAACTTCCAGCTTCTGGATGGTATCAGCAGAGATCCATTCCTTATGTTGGGTCTTTCTCTTGCCAAGGACCTCTTCGCATGTGTCGTGCCAGAGTTTCTTGCTGTGTTCCCACTGTGTCTCGATGTCCATTTCACTGTCTTCTATCAGGTCTTGCAGTGGCTGGAACCTGTTGTAAAGGCTGATCCGGAATGCTGCTTGTGTGTCTGTGTTCCTGAGAAGTCCAACGTTGTACCTGGTCCGTGTGCTGTTAGCGTTGGTGTGCCTCTTAAGCCGAAGTCTCAATGTTGTTGCAAGAAGGTGGTGGTCTGATGATACATCGGCACCCCTCATCACGCGCACATCCCGCCACGATCTCCTGAACTTCCGGCTGATGCAGATGTGATCAATCTGGTTCTCCGTGACATGGTCCGGCGATCTCCATGTGGCCTTGTGGATGCGCTTGTGTGGGAAGATGCTGCCTCCTATCACTAGCTGGTTCAGGGCACAAAAGTCTGCAAAGCGCTCGCCATTTTCGTTCATCTGTCCCAGTCCGTGTGTTCCCATGGTGTCCTCATAGCCTGTGTTGTCTGATCCAATCTTGGCGTTGAAGTCTCCCATCAGTATGGTCATGTCCTTGGCTCCTCCTCTATCTATCACTGTCTGCAGTTGTTGGTAGAAGTCATCTTTTTCTCCTCTTCCGCATCATTGGTGGGAGCGTAGCACTGGATGATGTTCAGCTTGATGTCTTTTTTCTTGGTGATGAATTTGGCTGTGATGATGCGGGAGTTGACAGGTTCCCAGCCGATGAGTGCCCGCTGTGCCTCCGGTGCCAGCATCAGGGCCACGCCCTCAGTGTGGGGGGCTCCATCCTCTGTGTGTCCAGAGTACAGCAATTGCTCTCCCGATGAAAATCTCAGCTGTCCTGTCTGTAGCCACCTTGTCTCACTCAGTCCCAGTACTCCTATCTTGTAGTTCTTCATCTCTCTTGCTACTTGTATGGTCCTTCCTACTTCATACATTGTCCTGATGTTCCATGTGGCTACTCTCGTTGTTGTCCTGGGTGTTAAAGGGGGGTCGGCCTTGCAGCTTCCTTTCGGCTTTCACTGCAATGCGTCATAGGTCTCCGGGATGGAGACCCTTCCTCGCCCAGGTGAATGTCTCGGTTTGTTGCTGTCGATGCTTCAGTAACTTAGTGTTTTTTACAGGTAGGGCTGTTAACCCTACGCAAACCCGTTTAGCCTCTTGGAGAGGTGGTCCACATTCGTCTGACCTCTACCCTTCGACCTGTCCAGCTTGGGTGACCCTGCCAGGAGCATATGCTCCTGCTGGCATAGTTCTCTGGGTCATTGAGGTACACAAGCCACTACCCCACGACAAGGGTTGGACCATGTAGGGGCCCAGGGGCATGCTCCCCTGGAATTTTTGTAAAAATCAGACTAAAATCTGTGCAGTTTGGTGCACTGTGTCATGATTTAAAGTGCTTCAAGTTCAAAGGAGCAAACACACTTTTGGGGAGAGGGAAAATTTGTAGCCAAAGGTGGAATTCCGCCAAAAAGGTGGAGGATTTTAAGGCCTGAAAACAGATCACTAAACCAATCTCACCTTATTCAGCTCAAAGTTGGGATGTCTCTTCACACAGCGGTTGTTACTGCCATCCTGCAGACTTTTGATGCCGCCATTTCTCCAACAGGCCCCGCAGTACTCCTGCACGGTGTACGGCACCTTCTCGCGGCCTGGCTTGCCGCTCTGGGCTGTCGGAGCTGCAGGTGCAAACTGTGACTGTGCGGAAGGAGCGGCCGCTTGTCGTGGCGGGGCACCAGGCTGGGGCGGCTGTGAACACACGACGGAACCCAGGTTTTACATATTTAAACTAAGAATAATAAAAAGACCGGCCCCCGTAGTGTAGTGGTTAGCACTTCGGACCATGGACCGAGCGACCCGGGTTCGAATCCCAGCCGAGGCAAGCGGGATTTTTCCTACCTAGGTCGGCTCCTACCCAGAGCGGGTGTGCTATGGGCCCAATGGGGAGGCTGTTGCCACACAGCCGAGCTTCACCCACTTCACGGGTGCGACTTTGTGGGTGCTTCCCTTTGTATGACACATCTTATGATGTGGATGATTACACAGCAGGCACCGCAGGTGCCGTAGTTCCCGGGCCTGGTTAATGCCGGGATATTTATGACAGGAAGTGTGGAATGCGGCCCTGTCCCGCAGTCCCAAACCACATCGACCTCCATAGCATCATCTTACTGTCATCCTCATCTCCATCATCATGCATAATAAAAAAAATTGTCCCAGCTTCCGAGTCAGTCCTCCGTGGGTTGCACCCATGACCTGGGAGGAACACCACTGGAGCTGGCAAAGAGTTGGGGCAGCAAAAAACAAAAAAAAAACAATAATAAAAAGAACAGTAAGGATGGTTCTTTTATTCTCTCACAAAGTGGGAAGAGGCACGGCCGCCAAATACATACAGGCACAGTTCTCTCCCTTGCAGCATGCCTACTTGCTAATTTTTTCACTGGAATCTAATTTTCTTACGGGCACTGGGTGCTGTGCAACAGGCACGGCAGAACAGTACTTAAACTTCTGTTCAATTACTGAGTTTGTCAACTGTCGTGTTTCTTCCATTTTGTTTGATTTTGTATCACTGTCATGTCTATAAATTTGCTGCTGACTGCAAAAAAAAAAAATAATAATAAAATAAAAATAAGACAAGGTAAGACAATATTTTACTGTCAGTAAACATGTTCAGTATCGAGCATATAACAGTAAGTGACAAACATACAACTCAAACTTACAGGTTGCTGCTGCTGTTGTGGAGGTGGAGCCTGCTGGGGCCTGCGCCGACTCTGTTCTACGATCTGTTGACGGCTGATGTCCGTGTCACGTTCCAACATCCATACGTCACGCTCCAACAGGCTGTGGGCTGACAGGCAGACGCCGTGGATCTGTGAAGTAAGCTTTGGGCATAATGTTGTGAAATACAGAAGGGAAAGAGGTTTAAAAAAATGGTGATTGGGTACAATGCAAACGTATGCATCCAGTTTCGGCTGCTGTTTACAGGGTGGGTGGGTGTTTGGGGGTTTAACGTCCTTTTCCACCACATACGGGTGATATCAAAGACGGGGCAACGATAAAAAAAGCCAGCACAAATATTTGGCCCCAGCCGGGATCGAACTCACGACCCGAGCATTAGAAGTCCAACGCTCTACCATTCAACCATCCCGGCTCCCCCTGCTGTTTACACGTTCAACAGGCTGTGAAACTTTGTTCACATGAGGGTTTCATCAGGGGGGGGGGATTACATCTGAGATGGACATTTCTTTGAAAGGGGAGAGTTCATGGAGAATGTTCACCAGGACTTAAAATAAATCAAAAGGAGGAAAAATGTGTAGCTTTCAGCGACCAACGCTGCAAAGCCGTGAGCATACGTCTGCCAGAAAGCTGTGTTATTGTAGAGGTGTCCAGGGCCATGCACACCCTGGGAATTTTTTTTTTTTTTTGGACTAAAATCTGTGCAATTTGGTGCATTTCAGGTGCTTCAGAGGAGGAAACTCTTCTTCTGGGCCCGTGCGTAAGACTCGAGGTTAATTTAACCCACGGCTACAGGCCTAACCCAGACTAGGACAAAAGAAACCCCAAAACAAACTTAAAATAAAAAAGGAAGCGAAGAAAGACAGACAAAAATCCTTCTTTAACGGCATAGGCATTGCTGGAATGGACCCGCTTCCTGATTTAAAACAAAAAACAGAAAATTCAACCCTAGAGCTAGTTTAGTTTGAGGTTAGACTCTAACCCGGGGCTAAACTCCCTAACCCCGACTTTTTACATGCGGGCCCTGGAGGAAAAAAAAAAAAGAAGCATTAGACTAAATCTGTGCAATTTGGTGTGTCTTAGCATGATTTTACAGCCTTCAGAGGAGAAAGCACACTGTCTGGGGGGGAGGAAAATTTGTAGCCAAAGGTGGACATCTGTAAAAAAAAAAAGGTGGAAGATTTTAAGCCCTAGTTATAGGTGAATACCTGATCCTGGCAGAAGTGAAGGAACTTGCAGATGCGGAAGAACGCACTCTTGCTGGTGAACTTGCGGTGGTCGATCAGCGTCAGCCGACCACTGGTGTCCACGTGGGCCAGCACCTGGGTCTTGTCCCACCTGTGTGTGGCTGTACCTGTCATGCAGCATGGTTTCAACATTATTACAAATGAGTGAATGAAATTTTTTACAGGTCACCATCAACCTTGCTCAGGAATGATGATGAGTATGCTAGTCTATTTTCAGCTACAAGGAAGTGACGTCTTTCGTGGTAACCAGCACAGTGAAACAGCTAATGATTAGGGTGCTCACAAGGTGAAGCTGGTCTGATTAACTCCATTTAGCACAGCCCAAATCAAACACAAAGCTGGATTACTTCATTCTCTAGTCCCCCCCCCCCCCCCCCCCCAAAAAAAAAGAAAGAAAAAGTATTAGGGCTTAAAATGGACCACGAGGAGGAAAAGTGTGCAGCATTTAGTGCCGAAGTGACAAAGCCACAAGCACACAACTACAAAACAGACACGTTATGCTACAGATGTACAGGGGCATACTCACCTGGATTTTTTTTTTTTATTTTTTTTATTTTTTAAATTGACTAAATTTAAATGCTTCAGAAGAGGAGACACTTTTCCAAGCAAATTTTTAGAATCAGACTAAAATCTGTGCAATTTTGTGCGTTTAGGATGATTTTAAATGCTTTCGAGAAAGAGACACTTTCTGGTGGAAGGAAAATTCACCGAAAGATGGAAGAATTTAAGTCCTGAAAAACCCAAAACATACACACAGTGTGCACATATGGCTGTTCCTCCAATTATCACTAAACACACAGCAAGTAAATTCAAGCACAGTAAACACCACCACCCCTAAAAACCAAACCCAAACCCACCTGTGCAACTGTTGTTTGGCCCGCCCTCACTGACACGAGGCGGACGACCATAGAAGCAATCCCGACACACAAAGGTGAAATACCCAGGGTACTTCTTCAGCAACTCCGTGAGAGAAAACCCTCGTGTGGACGACACCTTGCGATTCTGCAGGATAAAATCCGTGATGGAGAATCTCCCATCTTTCTCTAGGGCCCAGAGCGCCTGCTCCGCCTCGTTGTGAGCAAAGCTGCAACTGCCTTCTCCGAAGCGGCAATCCTCCTTTCTGCCATGCACAACACTGTTGCAAAGGATGTATCTCCCAAAGAACTCGCGGTGATTCGTGCGCTCACGGACACGCACCCAGAAGGAATTGTTAACATTTCTCCGCTTCACCGCCAGAACATTCTCTTCACATTCGTGCGTGTAGGGGTTGTACCTGTAGCGGCCCGGGAAGCCCTCGTACGGGAAGCAGCTAGGGCAAACAATTTTATAGTCGTAGTCTTTCAAGGGGAGAACGGCGTTCCCCACATTCGATTGGGAGTTTACCGGCTGTTGTCCCATTTGTGGAGGAGGTTTATTCAAGTGCGGCGGTGATATTAGGGGGTTCTGCAGCAGTGGTCTCTGAGGTGGAGGAGGCATACTCGACGTCTGAAACACGAAGGGCGGAAACAAGTCAAGAATCAGACAAGTTGCTTGCCATCAATAAAACGCTTTGTTTCAAAAGGTTGGAACAAATGCACGACAGAGAAATCACCAATCGTGCAAAACACCTAGCCATAAACCCAGAAATATTTTTCAGTCCTGTCAAAAATCTACAATCACCTGTAAGCTGAATCAAACGTACACATACTGGGTCGCTTTAGCTCAGCAGCCTGAACATTCAGCTTTAACATGATGTGATGTTCACGCCGCCATTTGACTCCACATGTACCAGTTACGTATCTGTGTTACTTGTCCAAGTTTTAGCATGTCTGTTAGTAGAACGGTGACGTGCCTGAGGTCAGTCCTACAATACTCACAAAGCTAGCAGATTTAACTGGGGAGGCAGGAGGGAACCCCGGAGGCATCCGGGGAGGCGACTGTACAGCAGTGGGAGTTGGACCAGCAGGAGGACCTGACATAAACGATCTTGCTGGCGGTTGGGAGAACGAGGGTGGTGGATGGTTTGTGGCCATCGGAGCATGTCGAGAAGGCGGCTGTTCTACTGGAGCAGGTGACGCATAGCGCTGACGAGAAGGTTCTTTGAAGTTGAGACCAGGTATTTGCTGTGGTTCGCTCTTAGTTGGCGATGTTGATTGGCGTGCTGCTAGTTGCTCAGACGTTTCTGCAGATGGCAAAATGATGGCTTTACTTCAGATTCATAACACACCAGCACCAAAAAAAAAAAAAAAAAAAAGGGAGAGGGGATGGTGATGGGTGGGGGAACACTGGGTATATCAGCATCTCTAATCTCTCAAGACACAGGTCATTAAAAAGAAACCCTTTTATTTAAATGATAAACCATATTCAATAGTCAGCCAAGTAGGAGCTAAACAGTTTCACTCAGTGTGAAAAAAATGCTGAAACAAAGTAAACCCCTCCCCCAAAAAAGAAAGAACCCAATCTTACAGGTATTTAGCGAGCAGTGGCCACCAATGCATAATGAGAGACACTGATTCAATGCAAAACACTCACCAATTCCATGTGTACGAAGTTCCTCAAGGAATGCAGTGGTGGAAAATTCTCCATCACGTTCCATATACCACAGCTTCATCTCGCTACTGCTGTGTGGGAAAGTGCACCTGGCTTCGCCGATCTTGCAAGGATAGGCATTGATAAACTGCTGGCACATCTGCAAGAGAAAACCCACGCAACACTTTGAACCACAAGGCAGACCAAATATGGGACAATCTCCCCAGGAGTGCATGTCTTGCAAAATAAAACTCTCTGTGAAGAGGGGGCATCATAGACAGGAAAATGTAAATTTTATCAAGCTGTCTCAGTTAATGGAGGAGAAAATTAGAGAAGCACTCACTCACAGACACCATCCCCCCCCCCCCCCAACCTCCTGACAGGTTAACATAAATTTCATCAGGCTATCCCAGTTCATGAAGGAGAATAGAATGTATAGAAGCACACCCAGGCACAAACACCCACCCACCCCCACACACACACTTTACAGCACTGAATTAGAAAAGCAGAAAACCTAATTCAAAATGTATTGAGTGCTAGAAAGCAACTGTACATCTTAACTAGAGAGGCAGCAGCCTCCATGGCTCCCTTGTGACATGGGTCAAGTTCATTAAAAAGAGTATATTTGTAAAAATCATCAAGCCAAGTAAGGTGTCTCTGGTGTTTCTTAGTTCCTGGCAATATTAGTTTTACCTAAAACTGTTTGTATGGCCTTGACCTTGGGTCAAGGTCATTCAAATGAGATCTCATCAATGTCTATCATTATGCCAAGTTTGAAGCCTCTAGTATTTGTAGTTTCTCCAAAAACGGTATATTGACATTCACAACAGACAGCTTTAATGGCCTTGACCTTGAGTCAAGGTCATTCAAAGTGGTACGTATGCATAGGTGTTATCAATGTCTATTAGCATACCAGGTTTAGTGCCTCTGCTCTTTGTAGATTCTGAGAAAATGCCAATGTTAAGGTTTCACAAAAATAGCTTGTACGGCCTTGACCTTGAAACAAGGCCATTGAATACATGTATATCTGTAAAGTTCTTATCAATGTCTATCATCATGCAAAGTTTAAAATCTCTGGTGTTTGTAGAAAGATTCCAAGAAAATGCCAATGTAAAATTTTCAGACAGCTTTAGTGACCTTGACTCAAGGTCAAGGTCATTCAAAATGTTATATTTTGAGAGGGCTTATGGCTGTCTATCAGCATGCCAAGTTTGGTGCTTCTGCTGTTTGTAGATTCTGAGAAAATGCCAATGTTAAGGTTTACTGCAGAAATGTGAAAAATAGCCTGTACGGCCTTGACCTTGACAAAAGGCCATTGAATACATGTATGTCTGTAAAGTTCTTACCAACGTCTATCACCATGCAAAGTTTACAATCTCTGGCTTTTGTAGATTCCAAGAAAATGCCAATGTAAAATTTTCAAACAGACCACTTTAGTGACCTTGACCTTGAGTCAAGGTCATTCAAAATGATACATTTTGAAAGGTCTTATGGTGGTCTATTAGCATGCCAAGTTTGGTGCCTCTGCTCTTTGTAGATTCTGAGAAAATGCCAATGTTAAGGTTTACTGCAGAAATGTGGAAAATAGCTTGTACGGCCTTGACCTTGACAAAAGGCCATTGAATACATGTATGTCTGTAAAGTTCTTACCAATGTCTATCATCATGCAAAGTTTACAATCTCTGGCTTGTGTAGATTCCAAGAAAACGTGAATGTAAAATTTTCAAACAGACCGCTTTAGTGACCTTGACTCAAGGTCAAGGTCATTCAAAATGATATATTTTGAAAGGTCTTATGGCTGTCTATCAGCAGGCCAACTTTGGTGCCTCTGCTGTCTGTAGATTCTGAGAAAATGCCAATGTTAAGGTTTACTGCGGAAATGCAGAAAATAGCTTGTACGGCCTTGACCTTGAAACAAGGCCATTGAGTACATGTATATCTGTAAAGTTCTTATCAATGTCTATCAGCATGCAAAGTTTACAATCTCTGGTGTTTGTAGATTCCAAGAAAATGCCAATGTAAAATTTTCAAACAGACCGCTTTAGTGACCTTGACCTTGAGTCAAGGTCATTCAAAGTGATATATTTTGAAAGGTCTTAGGACTCTCTATCAGCAAGCCAAGTTTGGTGACTCTGCTGTTTGTAGATTCTGAGAAAATGCCAATGTTAAGGTTCCTATATATTTACTGCGGACACACACACACACACACACACACACACACACAGACAGACGACGGAGGGTTAGTACATAGACTCCCTTTGTTACACAAGGGAGCCAAAAAGGAAAAGTTATATAGGTCACAGTTAGGTTGCCACAGGGTCTGCACTCACCTTAAATTCAGTGAAACGACTGTTGAAGAGGTTAGGGAAGGGGCGAATTTTGATCCAGTTTAGCGACTGATTATCCCTGCGGCGAATGACTAGTACATCTTTGTCACATCGGTGGGAGTAATTGGTGATAAGGTTATAGCCCTTGTACCCCTCTCCTGTCTTCACAAAGCACCTGCAACACACACACAAAGATAATAAAGTGGTGATGACAAGAGGAAAGTCAAACGGAATAAGTGGTCTCATTCACGGCTGTCCTTAATCTTGGCGAAAGCTGGACACACACCTACAACATCACAAAACCTGACAGACTGGACGAGACAGACAACGGCGCCTGTAAGCAGTGTTCCCAATTACCCACACCTGTGCATATTTGTACGCACAAAACTCTTAAATTGACGCACAAATTTGAGAACAGCGCGTCACAGGAGACGCATGTTTTTGGTCTCGTCATGACAAACAGTATTTTTCCAACTCGCTCCTGGAAATTTAATCAACAAAAAGCGAGCACTTGCAGCATCGCATTTCCGCAGCGGCATTGTGCGTAACTCTGGTAGACAGAATCTGATGTATGGACCCTCCAAATTTATGAAAAGACCCTAAAAAATATGAAGAGAGGGTCCCAAGGACTCTTGTATTTTCGAATTACAGGGAACACTGTGTAAGTAAAAGTTGTTCTCATCTAGTGATTTATGTTCTCGCCTGTTTACATCGATCAGAAAAACACAAAATCTATACAAGACATTGTGTTGCCCATGTGGCATACTGTTTCATAATATCCGGAAGCATCGAAGACAAAGTTCCTCTAAGCACCATGTGTCGGATAGTTCAATTCATACGTGATGTGAATGCAAGGATGCGCAACTCACGATTTGCAAGCAACTCGGAACTGATAGTCCTCCTCAAGGGGCCAGTAGATGTTGACTGGAGGCAACTTCTGTGCATTGGATCCTTGACCTTGACTCCGTGACCTCTGGTTTGCGCGACTTGCACCTTCACCAGCAAAAAAAACCAGTCCGACTTTACAGTGTATACCTGCATCATCTTTCAAGAAAACACACACAATAAACTTTCTGCACAAGCAACACATGTAATAAAATCAGATTCTGATATTTATAACTGATTTCCAAGAACTTTCTAACTTACCACCAAAATCATCCAGTCCCATTCCATTTTGCTGAAACAGAGAGGAAAACCATTGCAGTGCCCAAGTTTTCAACTAATCTCTTTTAACTTCTAAGAGGGCCTAGATGCAAAATGCAAGTTCCACATTTTTTTACAATGATGTTTTTAGTTTAGTTTAATCCTCTTTATTCCCTGGGGAACATAGGGCTGCAACCACACTCCGCCAGCGCACTCGGTTCTGGGACGCCCTCTTTAGTTCGGCCCACGTCGTTCCGGCGGCCTTGGCTTCAGCGTCCGTACTCCTCCGCCAGGTCTGCCCACTTTGCGCTTTCCCTGGGGGTTCCAATCAAGGGACTGCCTGGTGACATTTGATGTTGACTTTCGCAGAGTGTGTCCGATCCATCCCCATTTCCTTTTCTTGATCTCCTGTTCGATGGGGACCTGTCTTGTTCGCTCCCAGAGGTCTTGGTTGGTGATCACCAGTGGGTATTTGATGTTGATTTTTACAATGATGAAGAAAAATACATACAGACATTGTGGCCTTCCAAGTGGAACAGATAGCTCATGGACATACCTTTACAACTCTTCTTCACCTAACAAAGCAGCATGTGTCAAACATTCTTAATGCTTGCTCTCTATGTTTACTGTATACACTAAGTCCAGGGGCATAGGAGAATGCACGAGGTATCTTCAATTCAATTAAAATTTATAATTTCACTTCAAAAAATTGTCCTTAGGCTCGTCTTCAAAAACTTCTTCTTCAGACCCCATCTGCTACTTATTCTTCAGAAAAGCAGCCCAGAAAAGAGACAGGAATGGAATCAAGAAAAGAGAGAAATGTCAAACCTCCGAGAGTCTTACCCTTGTATTAGACTGGCCTACAGTTCTAAAGCCGATGTTCTGCTTTAATACATCAGCACCGGTATCGGGCTCGCTGGGCGTAACTTGGACATAGTTCCCTTTCTTGGCTGGTGCCCCACCACCCATCCCCTTCCGCTGCACACTGGCATATTTGGCAGCAAACTGATTATCATCGCTGGGGTCGCTAGAGTCCGAGTCTACGTCGGTGTCGGAGGAATTGTCACGCTGGCTGACTATAGGCTGTGGATTCTTCGCTGGAAGCACAGAAGCAGAAAATTCTGATGTTAAAATTTACCAAGGACACATCCACAATGGCTGACTTTCTCACCCAAGTGAGCCCACCTCATGCGAAGGCTTCTGTCATTGTTGGCCCTGGCCGGAACAGTGAGGCTATAGCAAAATGTTGTTATTGCCATATCTTTAGCCATAATACGCACCAACCCTGACAATCATTACTCCCTGGAAACAGAAATTCTTCCAAAGGCGGAGTGCACCTGCCCATGTGGCGAGACAGTGAGCAAAAAAAAAAAACAGTGTATTTCATGTACAAAGTAGTTCTCAAACCGTTTTGCAGTTTATATGCAATGTGCCGTTTGTATGAAGCTTCCTCGAACCAAAATCATGAGAAATCTTTAGTGAACTTATAAGAATCTGAAACCCCATCTAAGGAAACGAACTATCAAACGAAAACTACAAAAGCAGCTAATTTTACAAAGAAAATACTGGCAAATCTAGACAATTAATTTCACACTTTAGCAATTAAAAAAAACAATCCTCCTTACGTTTCTTCTTCCTAGGCATTTTTTGTAGAGCTGCCTTTCGTTGCTGAAAAAATAGAGAAAAACGTCCAATTTACAACTCAAGTCAGTCAATCGATGTAACTACGAAAAGACATCAAATGAAAACAGTGCGTTAGAATGCATGACACCAATATCTGGAGGCCCAGAAGGCTGTTATTCCTGTGGGCAGGAGAAAAAAATCCAATCCTTGACAGGCAGTAAAGAATGCACCGCTCACTTGGCCCATGTACCGCTATGCGACCCTCCAAATCAAGGAATCAACATTCTTACATGAATACCCAGTGTACACATGGTGGTGAAGACCTACTTGCCTTTTTGATTTTTTTCTCCGAGTTTAAGATTAAAAGATTTTATTCTGTAAATGTGCTGTACATCAGACACTTACAAATTTTCTAATATGCATGAAGATCTGGTCTCACGAAGTTTGATCTCCATATTTGAAGGGAAAAAAGTCCTGATTTTGCCACCTGGACAATCCACTACTTAATTTTATAAGAGTCGTACAAATACTGCCCTCAGCTCATTCTGTTTCATGAGAAGGGTTACCCAAGTACTGGCAAAATAAATGATAAAAATCCAGTTATGAAAAAAATTATGTTCTCTCTGTTTTGAAGAGGAATATCAATACTGCTACAGCAGATGTGAACAATGCAAAATGATGAAATCACACCGAAGCATCAATCTTAATATTCTTATTCACATGTGCCAGAAAGGATGGAGTAAGTCGTGGGATTGTCAGTGAAGATTCAGAACGTATACCAGAACGTATACAATCTGGTCAACGAGGAAAAAGACACTGATTAGGAACATCAATAATCATTATCCACCTCCAGATTCTGAAGACTGAAACAAATGAGTATCAGCACCACGCCATTATTTTCAGCCCCAAAAGTGAACTGTGTGAACAACCCTAAGGAATAAATATGATCCATTGTCAAAAGGTGCTGTCCAACCACATCAAAAATGAAAGTTGATAACAAATTAAATGACCAGTTCTTGCATTTTTTCTAAAAGGTAGAAGGGGAAATCTTTCCCATTTTTTTTGTAATTTGAGCTTTTATGTTAAGGCTTGAGAAGTGACATGTGACAAAATTTTTCTTTTCTTTAAACTGTGCACGGACATTACTGCCACTGAACATGCACAAGAGCTTGAAAATAACGCATGTTTCAGGGCTTAAAATGGTCCATGGTCCAAAAAGAGGAAAGGAAAAGTGTGTAGTTTAGTGACAAAGTGGTGAACTGAAGTCATGAGCGCGCATCCGCAAATTAGATGTGTAATGCTAGGGTGTCCATCGGTATGCTACTACCGATTTAAATTACACTAAAATCTGTGTAACTTGTGCATGCTGACATGGTTTTTAGTGTTTCAGAGGAGGAAACACATTTTGGGGAAGAAAGGTTTTAAAATTAGACTACAATCTGTGCAGAATGGTGCGTTTTCACATGCTGTTTAGGAGGCAACACTTCTTGAGAGGAGGAAAAGCTTTAAGCAAAAGGTGGAAGATTATAAGCCCTGATGTTCAATAAAATCACAAGGAAAGGTTCTGTAATCAGTTACAGAAATTGAAAGCAGCATGCCGTAGCCAAGAGCAGCATTTGACGAAGGCTCATATTCATTGAACTGGTTAAGAAAATCACTCACTTTTTCTGTTTTAAGAGCGTTGGTCTCTGCTAGCCACTCATTGTTAGCATCCCCTTGCGAGGTAACAGTGTAAGTGTTGGCGGAGGCAGTCGCCGACTTGGCACTGGCCCTGGTCTGTGCAGCAAGGGCTTCCTCAATCTGATTCACGCACTCTTTGAACACCTGCAAAAACAACAGAAAAAAAGGTGCACATACACAATAAAAAGCAGGCTGGGGAATTGCTCAGGATAAAAAAATGACTGAAAGTGAAACCAGGACTGACCAGGGTGCAGAGGCAACGCCATTCTAGGGGACTACGGCGGCAACGGCCCACTTAAGAAAACAAATTTTAGCATTTTTCAAGGCATTTATTAGCCTCTCCTGACACCCAAAAGTAAAATACTGCCTTGGTACTGACATGCAAGTCTTCAACAATGAAGTCAGACTGTGCCATATTGCATTACATGTATGCATACATGTGTAATTTCCCCCCTTTCATTTTCTTTGGCTGAAACTTAGAATTTTTGGCTGAAAGAATAGGAAATTTGGCTGAAATTTGCCAAATGACTGAAAATTCTCCAGCCTGAAAAAGTCTCTGGAAGACACTTTACCGCTTGTGCACAAAACTCACTTACGGTCATCCCTAACACTGTGTATATCTAAGTAGGGACTCACATGCGAGTCATTGGAATAGTCTGACTGTGAGGCCAAATTGTCCAATAGTGTTGGTTAGTGCATGCACAAAGAATGTTCTGTTTCTTGATTTTCCTCCATCCAAGCCTCATTATTTTTGTGCTGCACAGTGCACCCAAATAGTTTTTTTTTGTTTTTGTTTTTAATCTGCACAGTTTGTGTATTTTACATTTTTAGCATGATTTAGGTATTTCAGAGGAGAAAACTTTTTCTTCTTTTTTTTTTTTAGAGGAAAATATTAATAATATAGACTAAATTTTGTGCATCAGAGGAGGAAACACACCCCCTTTGGGGAGAAGGAAAAGTTTTAGCCAAAGGTGGAAATCAGCCAAACGGTTGAAGATTTTAAGCCCTGATAAACCCTCTTACAGAAATAAATTAGAACAGTTCACACTCATTAGTCACTGGCTTCCTCATACAACACACAGAACTACATGGATTTCATTCTCATTTCACACGGGGGGGGGGGGGGGGGGGGGGACATGTTTGCGTATGTGTTTGTGCCTGGGTGCGTTCAGGGCCCGTATGTAAAAGTCGAGGTTAGGGCTTTCAGCCCCGGGCTCGAGTCTAACCTTGAACTAAACTAGCTCTAGGGTTAAATTTTCTGTTGTTTTTCGTTTTAAATCAAGAAGCGGGCCCATTCCAGCAAGGTGCCTAAGCCGTTACAGAAGGATTTTTTCTTCCTTTCTTCGCTTCCTTTTTTTTTATATCTAATTTTGCTTTTGGGTTTCTTTTGTCCTAGTCTGGGTTAGGCCCATAGCCGCGGATTAAATTAACCTCGACTTTTACGTACGGGCCCAGAAAGAATGTGTACAAAGTAAATAACAAGTGTACCAAGTATATGACAAGATTCACGAGCCATCCTTCCTCTTACAGGGGAAATGATAATACCAGTCTGAAACCACTTGACATATTAGCTTCATCACTTCTGTGACCCATCCACACATAGACTGAAGGGCTATGAGTGTGTTGGCCTGGCGATCAATGTTGCGTGGTGTACTGTTAAGGCCGTTCTTAACCGGGCGAACTTTTGGTTCGCGAACTAGGTTCGAAGAGCACGGTGAACTAGATTCGTGCACGTCGTTTCTTAACCGACCGAACACTTCTTCCCAAACCCTGGTTCGAAAGGTACGCCGAACTAGGTTTGAGGTCTGCACAGCGTGTCGTGGGAACCCACGCGATCCTTCGGCGATCCTGCGCTCTGATTGGTTGCTCGGGGAGAGCTGTTGTGCGCATGTACAAAGTTGAGGAAAATGGCGGACGGCATGGCGGCTATCGACTCACTTGACATTTCCCTCTCTTGCGCTCTTTTCTCCTCTTCCTCAACTTCCAAGAGTTCACTCAAAACGATAACTACCGCAAATGCCTCGTCGTCTCGATCTACGAAGGCGGCCATTTTGGTTGTTTACGATAGTCTCAACTTCCGCCTTGCCACGGTTCGGGCGATGACGTATGCATATCATTTACGGTCGGTTAAGAAAGAGAACTAGTTCGACCGAACCTCTGGAACTACGTACGTGTGCGCGCTCGCCCTGTTCGTATACAATACACAGTTCGCCGGACTGGTGGTTCGCCCGGTTAAGAACGGCCTTTAGACAAAAATGCACTGCCACACATTCAGTGCACAATGCACTTACTACAGCCTCGGGACAAAGGTTGCTAGTAGATCAATATCATGAAACCATGTCCTCAAAAACAACATCTGCGTGCTGGTCCCAAACCTGCCCCAACTGTGAGTTAAAACTGAATGTCAAAATATGTCAGCCTGTCAATATGCTTGCTGGTGAAGCGCACAAAAACACACCTTTTTTTATTATCAGCACAGAGACAGCGATGGCATTTGCCGTGAAAACAATACCTGCTGGTTACAAGCCACGCAGTGCTAACATCAATGCGTTAGCGCCAATGCCAGTGCCCTCCAAATGTGCATAATTTACATCATAAAATAACACTACTCCTTCACACAAAAGGCAGCACTCACGGCCACCGATGGCCTTGCGACTTTTGAGGTTGTAACCTGTTCATATTCACACTACAGGGGTAGGGAATAAAACAGTGGTGTTAAAACACTCCTTAAATCTTTTTGTTACATAATAATTTCTACTCTTCTAATCATGCTTCTGCCACAGACTTGTCAGTGAAGAGTATTTAGAAAGGCCAAACACCCTGTGAACTTCATACTGTGAGTGTAGCAGCAGACTTTTTGGTTTTGGTTGCGATGCAACTGTGCATTACTGCAAAAGCAACAGAATCTGTCATACTGACCCCTAAAATCGACACGGTTTATGGTCTCCTCGCAACAGATGTACGACTCCATTATTTGACTTGGAAAGTTAAAGCCTCTATGTTCATCACGCCGCTGATATGGAAAACCGCCGCTTTCGAAGCTCTAGTCTAAGGCTGTTTGCCAGATAGAAGGATGTTTTATTTGGCCATCACAACCATTTTCATGACTTTGTGGTTCCTAATACTATATACTATATAGTAGAGAAATACGACTTTCCTTGAGCCTACGTCCCATTCCTGAACGGACTGGGACAAAACAAAGCTTCTAAAAATTACCAATACAGGGGTCGATTTTCTCGCGCGCCGTGCGACTATGTCTCATATTTTGATAAAATTTTGCAAAAATGCGTCATATATCGCACGAACATGACATCACAAACGCACTTGAACTCTCGCTCTAAAGAGTTGCAAAAAATATTGGCGCGTTATCAGTTTTCTCAGTTCTGCGATCGAGAGGTCCTTTTCCGTTCAGAACCTGAATGTCACTGCACTTAGGAACAGGCTCTCGGCACAGACATGTGACAGAGTGATGCGGGTGAACTTGATTGTCTCATAGAAAGTGAAAATGTCTTATAAAAATGACTGGTCAAGGAGACAATGTCTCATTGGCATTTTTGAGTAAATCCATCCCTGACAATAACCAGCGCCATCTAGCTGGTGCTCAGTCCGCAATCAAATAACATTGTCAGCTCAGAATGCAGTCATTTTACAGTTATACGCCAGCCAGCATCATCACAGATGCTATATTGTGACCCAACCGACTGATTTACATGCACAGATTAACTCATTTGTGACGGGACACTGCGATCAATGGTTCAGCCACGCATCACCCACCAAAACCGAATTTTCCATCCATGTTTCATTAGGTACCCAATCAGTTGAAAATGTCAGGTGCGTGTGACTTAGCTTGACAGAGAGTTGTTTTGTTTTGTTTTGTTTTGTTTTGACATGTAGTCAGTTTACTGAAGTTTCATGTGGGGCAGGCTCATGCATGGGCAGTGTTGAGGAGGCGGCGGCAGCCTCAGTTACCATAGAGTTAAGCACATTTGATGAAAAAATTTCCACATGCTCAGGGATGGATTTAACTGGTAATTACCGGTAAAATACTGGTTCGAAAAGGAAAATACTGGTTGGAAAATCAGTAGCTGGTAGAACCTACTGGTTCTTATTTTGTTTGACTGGTTTCAAAAATAAAGGAAAAGAGAGGAAAAAAGTCTCTGAGTCAGAGAGAGAGAGAGAGAGAGAGAGACAGCCGTGCCGAGATGTAGTAGTGAGTGTATGACGCCTGTCATTTAATTAATTGACAAACACCGTAACAGTTACAGTTAGCAATTAACTTATCACTGCATTTGTCGGCAGATTTTCGGTGGCAAAATTAGTTACTGGTTTCCGCAACTGGCCTACCTGTTCGCGTGCGAGTAGGTTTGTTTACTGTGATGTCGTACCGGTTTGGAAAATGCCTAGCACGATCACTGATAAAACACCCCTACAAAAAGAAAAACGTAATTCTGCATGCCGTTATGGGTGAACGAACACGCATACCAAACAAAAAGCAGAGAGCCGAGCAAGAGCTGAGTTAACGTGACATGACATTTAGCACATCACCCACGCCAAAAGAAAAAAAAAAAAGCCACCTGTACTGTAGAGGAGTCGAACAACAGGCCTGTCATGAAAAACTACGCTCCACCTTTCACCGTTCAAAGAGTGTATACGTGTACAACACGCAAGAACATTGTGTAATGCCTCAATCTATTCCCTTGAAGAACTTTGCAAGCGCAACTTCCAGAAATGAAACAGAAAGTAGACGGTTAAATGAGAACTGAGATAAGACATACACACATACAATTTATACAGCACCACAGGTAGGTCATTTTCACATCCTGTTGCGGTGTTTAAATGCCTTTTTTCTTTTCTTTTTTATTATTATTAAATATTGCAGCCGTTGTGTCTCTTTGAGCTTAGTTTTCTCCACCCAAGAGGCACACACAATGTCGTAGATCTTGTTTACTCAAACCCTGGCTGCTTGCATATATACCCTTATCAGTTTATGATGTCAGCCAAACTAGATTCAACATTGAACGCAACACAGTGCGTGTACCCTTTTGTGTGTGTGTGTGTGTGTGTGTGTGTGTGTGTGTGTGTGTGTGTGTTAATCCAGCTTTGTGATAACGCCTGACTCAAGTTCTAGCCTGTCAATGGCGCATGTGCATGTACAGCAATGAAAATCCCAAGAGACCTATGGTTACTAAACTGTCAACTTGAAAAGACAAAGGAAACAACTGTTTGCACGGCAGGTTGCAGACATTTTTCCCCTCAGTACTAATTCCAGATTAAAAGAAGCCATATACAGCCCCATGCTTGACTGAATGTTTTTTCATGCGACAAGTTCTATTAAATCTGAGCTACGCTGGCTCAGAGCCAGCAGTTTTCCTAAATACCCAGTGCACGCGAGAGCCACAAACAAAAACCGACAACCACCCAGGACACGGTAACCCTCCCAAAAAGCTATGCTTACTTCTCTCGTTACTGAGGATGACCACTGGCAACCAAAGCTATCACTAACAAAGCCACGCACGCAAATCGATTCTTGTTCCTTGGCGCGAATGGCGGAAACCTTTCGTGAAACTGGTGTGCAAACTGAAAGTAGGAACCCCCGGCTTTCGTTTTCCTATCGGCACTCTCTACTGCTGTTTAGATATGCCGATGATTAACAAGAAACAGTCAAATGAACCTACAATGTTATGTCATAGTGACCGTAGATTAACTTCTCGCAACATGTACAGGCATGGGGGGTGAAAAAAACCCCAAAAGTTCCCAAGAAACGTCGCAGCCATAAGCGACTACAAAATCACGTCACATCGTGCACCGTGCGGCCATGTTCCGCGTCGTCCCTGGGCCCCGTATCGATTGAACACTTCCGGCAAAAACAACCAACAAACCGATCGTCAGTACACGGCAGACAGTCAGAATAAATCACCAACCTATGCACACGAAAATCCAATCCTGTGCTGACCGTCCTCAGCTGCTGGGACAGAGACACGTAACCCCAGCGCGCGCACGGTCCGTAAGTCCCATGATGGCGGCTAAATGGGAGCAGCGGATTAAAAATAGCACCTAAGGGGAATCCCCCATCCCGTGCACCGATTGGGTCGGGGCGACGTCATTCATTGTCCGGTTGAATTGCTGGCCTTGGCATGCCACGCGCTTTACTTTTTGTGCATTAAAAAAAAAAAAAATACAAAACTTTCTGACAAGAAGAAAACTGCAAAAATACACCTTGTATGACTAGGTTTGGTGTGCATTTTATTTTTCTTGGTAATCAACAAGACAGCAGTGCGCTTCTTATGGTGAGAGATGATTTTTTCCATGACACTGAGACAAGCTACACAGGTACACATGTGTACATAAATCAGACGACTTTCTTCAGTCTCCCTGGATAGTGCCTAATTTTAACAAGCAAAAATGGTGACAACAAACCAAAAGGGGAAGGGGGGGGGGGGGGGAGGAGAGGGTAACATGAAAGGTAGCCACTATAGTAGTGCACAACAAAGTGGATAGAGCTCTGTATTGACCAGATGATATGGGTATCTTTGTTCACAATTAACTAACATACTTTCATGAACATGAAGCATCAATTGCTTAGGTAAGTACATTATGCAGAATCCACTGATTTTATCATCAAAACACCACTTTCTTGTTTGCTTTGGGCTCTTACCAGCAAAAAAAACAAGAACAAAAACCTTGTCTGCTATCTGCTACTTCCAACAGGACATATCAATAGGCCTGCCTGGAGTTTTGTCTTGGTTTTGGCAGCTGGCCACCATGCATGCCACGATAGCTTGTGAAAAATCCTGCCTCCATTCACCCCAGATAATCATTCCTGTTCACAGTGGGTGGCACCCCAGCCCGGCTGCCAGAAATTCAATAGGTGATCACAAACAGCCTAGCTAAGGGCTGACATCAGGTAAACCCCACGGAGTGTTGTCCCATACAATTACTTCCCTTCATGCCCTGAAACTGCTCATTTCCACACTCAGCACAACCCAAACTTTAAGGAAACTCAATAGGTTATCCTCAAAACAGAAATTCAGCGACCTCTCAGTTTCAACAAACAAAAAGCAGGAAAAAAGACAAGAACTCAGCCTGACCTGCACTCGGACAAATCCAAAAGGTAATCATGGCATCGTGGTCAATAGATCTTCCCTACCTCTCAACTTTTTACAAAATGCAAGAACTCGTTGCAACCAGTGCTTTAAGCTACCCAAAAGGTTATCATCATACCACCACCGACCTAGCTGTTCACAACTTCTCAACGTTCAAAGACGACATAGACAGGTACAACTGCACAAGTGAAAATAGGAAACATGCACACTGTCTGGTTGTATTTTGATACTCCTTCACTGAAACTGTGAAAGTAGTGATACACTTTTGCTGTTATATTGCATACATGTATGTGTGTGTGCGTGTGCATGTGCGCGCACCCTGCCGTATATCTTTTTGGGTTGGTTACGAAGGTGGTTTTCATGTGTATGCATGTATGCATGTTTTTTCTTTGGATTTTTTTTTTTGGGGGGGGGGGGGGGGGGGGGAGGGAGTAAATGTATCATTGTATGATGTAGCCCACAAGCAATAAGCAAAATTATGCGTATCATTGGTATCAACAGCAAGAGTATACATGTACAAATAGAAACTTACCATTAAAATCAAAGTGTGACAGATAACGTCTGACCTGCCAAGCCTAAGTGGTGAAAGGAAACACACATACACACACAGCAGGGTGGGGTGGGGTGGGGAGGGGAGAAGACCGACAAACATCTAAGTAATGATAATACAGTAATAATAACAATGAGTACTGTACAGGCGCTTTACCCAATTTCATGAATCGACTCAAAGCGTCGCGAACTGAACCCAACACGCACGCTCACGTGAATCACACGCATTCTCTCACACACTGGACATAAACACATTACAATCACGTGGTGCGAAGGGACACCTCAGCTATTTAAATTTCGGAATTTAGAATTGCATTTATTTTTCAAATTTGGTGGGCTGAACATTTCTGAAGCAGAGGGGGAGGAAGCCGGAGTACCCGAGAGAACCCCAGACGATCGGCCGAATGAACGGTGCCACATACAAGAAGGAAAAATTCTTTGCCCCGAGTGGGACTCAACCACTGACCTCTCGCATTGGTGACAAGTCTCTTAACCACTAGACCACCGACCGCCCCAAGTACCAAACAGTTTGACTTTGAGAGAAACAGGGAGGAGCTCAGAGCTTAAAAACTGATTAATTTGATGGGTCAGTGACCTTTTTCAAATAGATGTAGTTACCCAGTCAAATGCACTGAGGGGGTGGGAAGCATTGTATGCGCATCACGTCAAAGCAGACAGATGGAAAAAAGAAAGAAAAAAACAAAACAACAGAAAAAGATACCATTGGTGAGGAGAAAGGCGGCAAAACAATCACTTACCGAAGGTTGTCTGGCCACGCCATCCTGAGCTTCTGCGAGTGCCTCTCTGTATCGCTTCAGACCCATCAGAGCCTGCACTTTGCGGTACTGAGCCTTCACATTCTGCGGCTGCAGTTTTAATGCTGCAATCGTAGATAGCAGATATAAACAATTGTAATTTAATGCACATCCCGCCCCCCCCCCCCCCCCCCCAGCTCCCCTTTTACTCACTGCCTATTTTTAAATTTTGACTTATCATTTGCAAGCAACCCAACCATGCACTGCACATTTCAACAGGAATGTTGGAATTCAAAGGATAGAAAAAACAGGAGTTAAATAGATAGAAACAAAACAATACGATAGTCCTTTACCATATTATGGTTTCTTTAAAAAAAAAAAATTTAAAACTCTCTCTTCTGCAATTAGCTTACATGAAGACCACCTGCCCAAACACAAAATTTCTCAATGAAATCACAAAGTGTCAAGCATTACAGATCTACCAATAAATTTTATTCTAATCTGATGTGCATCAATTTCGTACCTTCTGTGGCACAATGGAGAGCCTCCGCATATTTGTTCTGAATAAAAAAGAAAGTGTCAGAAAATTGATATTGATTATACAGAGAGTATACATGTCCTACCTAACAGGTTTGCACTGCAAATTTTTTTTTTTTTTAAACAATTGAACAACAACAAAAACCCTTTGCGCCCTTGCTCTGACCCTCACCTGGCTCGAACAGAGGACTGAGACACTGATTTCAAGAATTCCCCAAACAAGTTTTTCCACCATTATTGTAGGCCCAACACCAAAAGAGAAAGAAGCAGTTGGATTCTTGAATAAGAATCCTGAACTTTCTCTTCAAAGAAATTCCTCTTTGAAGTCTTAGGCAAGGCACAAGAAACAGTTACAAAATAATTTATAAAATACAATGATGAAAAAAAAAAGTCTTTACAACCATAATTATCTTGCGATTATTCCATCTTAAACTTTAAAGCCTTTCTTTCAGTTAAATTCTTGCCCCCTTCAAAGAGAGAGAGAAAAGAATGCCACCACCAAGGCACATGTACTGACCGTCTTCAGGTAGCTGAGAGCACCGTTGGAATACAGTGTTGTGAGGAAATCATTTGCCACATCATGGTAATACCTTTCCTCGAGAATGTTGGCAACAAACAAGGCATGTTTGTAATGGCTGCTGGCCTGAGGGTATTTCCCTTCTTTAAACAGGCAGTTGCCTTCATCCTTAAGGTCCTGCACCAGCACCAGCAGAACAGCCTACAAATACAATTAACGGGACAATCAAAAGATAAACATTATGACTTCTCAACATAGGCACATCTGTTCAGTCACGTCAATGGCACTGCCTTAAAAAAAAATGACGCAAATCTTCAACAAAAACTTCCCTCTGTAATACTTCTTAGAATGCTAGTATATTTGTGTGAACAACATTAGATTTAACAAAATCATTGTTAAAGGTACAAAAATTTCAGCTAATGAATCATGCAGCCACAGACTTAATATGCTAAGCATACCAAATTCCACTTTTATCTAAGGTAGAAATTCTTGAACGACATGAGGTACCAACTCTCACATCCACTCCCCCCCCCCCCCCAAAGAAAATAAATCTTACCTTGTTTGTCTTTGGTTCTCTTTCGGCACTGAAAAAAAAAGGGGGGTGACATTATCATCATGTTAAATACAAAACAGAAAATCAAAACCGGTCAAAATTTCTCACCAGTTACAAAACA
This sequence comes from Batillaria attramentaria, assembly GCA_018292915.2. Classification (NCBI taxonomy): domain Eukaryota; kingdom Metazoa; phylum Mollusca; class Gastropoda; family Batillariidae; genus Batillaria; species Batillaria attramentaria. The sequence goes on along the minus strand of JACVVK020000392.1, from coordinate 631,216 downwards.
TGTCTTTGAAGACTGTTCTTTGCAATACTAATCTAATTGTCTTGATTGTCTAATTGTCAAACCATCTTGATGAAACCATTCTTGCTGGTTGTCATTCACCGTTTAAGCTGTCTACCTTAGAATGTACTCCTGTGGTAGATTAAAATCCGCCAAGTCATGACTACTGACTTTTAACAGTTACTCATAAGAAAACCACATTATGTTTCACAAATAAAACACCATAAATCAAGCCAATTTGTCTCCCGATATGTATGTCTTTACTTGTGAAGCAGTTCGTAATGCAGACTACTACCACTAGTGTTGGGTAGTCCCAACTGTTGGACGAAAGCGAATGTGTTTCAGGATTATTTTCATTCATAAACTGAAAGGAATCATACCATAAGTCATGAAGAAAGGGCTGAATCCTCTCAAGCCGCCTTAGTCGAGCGTCTTGATCGCCAGCCGAGTCCATCCTCTATGTGTCCCCTGCTACCTGGGCTACACTGGGACAGCGCGACATCGGAGGTTACAAGTTACGTTTTTCCTTCTTTTTTTTATTTTTATTAAGCACAACACTAAGTTCTAAGGCAATCGTGATTCGATGAAAGCACATGCAGTCAACTTCTCACTTAATTATTTGACTGTCAATTGGCCGACACCAGTTACACGTCAACACACGACAGCATTCTTAAATTTTGTGAAACCGTGAATCAGCGGCCGTCTGTGTTCTTGTGCATTTGTGCATAACAAGGGCGCGAAATAGTTGGTTGAAAAATAAGCAGTCCCTCGAGGCAAATGTTAGAAAATATGAACCGTCCAAAAAGCTTGCGCTGTTTTCTTACCATCAGCAAGCAATCGGTTGTGTTGACACTTTGTGACATTACACATTATGCGCTAGTAACACAACGCAAACAACCACATGGATCAGCTCAAGCACTTCCGATTTTCGATTCACCGGAAGCTATCTGGAAATTTGTATTTAAATACCGCAATCGTGTCAAAAAATAGAATGAACAACTGTGACTAAAGAAGACATAAGTATCTAGCCAAGTCCAGTAAGTCGAAGTTTATTTCAAAATCCCGTTGGGGGTACATGAAACAAGAAATTAACATATACATCAAGCTCACCACACCGGCCAACATACATCATAGTCATTTGCACACACGTTTTGCAGGACTCATGCAAACATACATACATACATACATACACACACACACACAAACACACACACACACACACACACACACACACACACACACACACACACACACATACATACATACATACATACATACATACATACTATGTACAAATATACAAATGTACATAATGGAATGGGATGGGATGGGGTGTGTCTAATACACATACCTACATGCACACCACATACATGCATACATACATACGTACAACGTAAATTTATCAGACGTGTTTAGTTACTTCAGTTATGAATTTTACAAGTTTGTTTAACTAAATATTTTTTGTACTCATTAGGTCTTTAAATTTCAGGACATTCGGCCTTTTCCAAAAATACTCAGGGATATATTTTTTTTCTATTTGCACTATCATTTTGTTATGCTGACTTGTGTTGTCCTGTTATTTTCTGTGACTCTGACCTCGGAAGTACACATCGACCCTTCACTAAAATTCACTCAAAATTGTGAAAAAAATTGTCAACAAGGCGAAAAAGTTAGCTGGACTCGTACAAAGGACTTTCAAATACACTGATGAGCAGATGTACACCTATCTGCTCAAGGGTCTTGTGCGCCCCCATCTAGAGTATGATGCCACAGACTGGTCACCGCTCTTCAAAAAAGATGCTGTCAGTTCTCAAAGAGAATGTCCAACACACTGAGAGCAACCAAGAACCTATAGAAGAGGTTTTGGGGAGGATCTGGGAAGCTTCTCGGTTCACAGTTTTAACGGCCAATTTCAATGTGTAAAAGATACTTACACTTATAAAAATGTTCCACTTGTACAGTCGTTAAAGCTACTGTCAATCTTTCGATTGGATAATATTTTCTTTTTAATCTTTATTTGGGTTAAAAAAAAAAAATTCCATTCTTGTTCGATCTTGCGGTATGAAGATCATTCCAGAAAGGGGTTGTCTTTCTTGGTGAATGGCGTTCTCTTCGTGAGAAAAATCGACAGACACCGGCGAAACCTATCCGTAGAAGACCGTTAACACTGCAGATTTCCGACGATTTACAGTAGGTAATTACTGATATCATGCACTTAGAAAACTGAATTTCGAGGTGAAAATGGTTAATCACTACCCTAGTTGGCACGTGGTGCCCATTTGAAAATCGTGGGTTTTCGCAAGTGCTCCATTGTTTGGTTGAATCGGATAAAATTTGACATGAAAATGTAACCACCAAAAGCATTAAGAAATAATGACAGATTACAATGTCTTATGAGTTATGGCGATATCTGCACATTTTTTAAAATCTTGGTTCTTTCGTTTTTTTTAGCTGGTTTAGCTGGTAATGGCGTGATAAATTTGTGATGACCCCCTGCTCATTCAGAGAAGCGTTAAACTTCAAGTTCAAGGGTAACCTAGTGAAAACCCCAAATTCATAATCATTCCCTCTTTGACTACCATAACAGTGCCTCATTTTGATTTGATTGGGGTAGCCCCAAAAACTGAAAGTGAGTGGTCAGTTTTGTACGGCATGGGCGAACACCAGTTACCAATACTACGTCAGAAGAAAAAAAAAAAAAAAAAGATTAAAATACTTGCTAACCAGAGAGAGAGAGAGGAAACAAAGGCATTTTCGGAAATTTGAAAGGCTGTGGCACTTCTGACTTAAACTCCTCCGTAAATAACGCTTTGCTGTCCATATATGTCCACTTATACTAAAAAACGTTATTTGGTGGTTTTGCTTTAGCAGAAGGTCTGAGTAAGTCAGTCTTTGAAACTTTTGAAATTTGACAGCTTAAAAATTTCCTGTCCAGTATTTTGTTTAGGGCAAAAATCCCAGTTTCACATTGTTTCAAAACACCTAGGGGGTCATTTGGAGGCACATTGAGGACTTAGAGTTGGTTGTGTTATTTTGAATTTGAACAGCCACTTGGTTCCTAGGGTAGCACAGGATCAGAGGATGTAAGCAGCTGCACGAGCCAGCTTCCTGTCTCTCTGTGTATGTCTGTTGCTAACACTTTACCTAAAGTTCTGCTATGTGCAGTTTCCTGTTGGCATTTGTTGGTCCACCACTTCCAAACTGCTTTTATCAGGCTGGGGAATGTTCAGTCATTTGGCAAGTTTCAGCCAAATTTCCTATTCTTTCAACCAACAAAAAGCCCAGTTTCAGTCAAAGAACAAAAAGGGGTAAAAAGATTGCACACAGTCAGATATGGATACAGTATGGAATGCCAGAAATATGGCACAGTCTAACTTCATTTTTGAAGACTTGCATGTCAGTACCAAGGCAGTATTTTACTTTTGGGTGCCTTGAGATGCTACTAAATGCCTTTAAACATGCTAAGATTTGTTTTGTTAAGTGGGCCATTGCCCCCATGGTCCCCCAGCAGGGCTCTGCCTCCGCACCCCGGTCAAGGTTTCAGTCTTGTTTTCCTTGAACAGCAATTCCCCAGCCTGTTTTATGAAGGGCGTATCAGTGAACAGAAACGGTCACAATGGCCAAATGAAACAGCCTTGTATCTGGCTAACAGGCTTAGAGCTTCGAAAGCGACAGTTTTCTACCTCAGCGGCGTTACGGACATAGAGGCTTTAAAGCAGTAACGCTCAAGTCACACATATCCAGGGCTTGTGGTAGATATTTTTTCTGAGGGTCAGCATGACTTCCAGCAGAAAAATCTGAGGGTCAGCCTACTCTAACAGACATAAACGCCGTACATTTCAGAGCGTCTGTGGCGACTGCTCTGACAATCGATTGCCGAAGATTGAAACTAAAACTGTGAAAGCTGTGCGTCATGCTATCAAATTTGATTATCACGCGACGCACTCCTGCTCCAAAATTTTAAAATCTGTGCGTCAGTAAAACCTCCAGTGATTTTTTTTCTGCGTCATTTCGTGATTTCTGTGCGTCAATACGCACAGTTTGTGCGTTAACACAAGCCCTGATATCGGGGATCGATTTTCTCGCGCGCTGTGCGACTATGTCTCATATTTTGATAAAATGTCGCATAGAAATTTCGCAAAATGCGTCATGTCTCACGAACATGACATCACAAGCGCACTTGACAACGCGAAGCAGAGATGCGCTGTCCGTGTCAGTCATAGAGTCTGTTACACTAATCTAATATTAGTGATGAGGCTTACTTATCCCGCTCGCCGCGCGCGCTGCCAGGAACTCTCGCTCGAAAGAGTTGCAAAAAAATATTGGCGCGTTAGTTTTCTCAGGTCTGCGATCGAGAGGTCCTTTTCCGTTCACCTGAACCTGAACATCACTGCACTTAGCCCAGTAGGAACAGGCTCTCGGCACAGACATGTGACAGAGTGATGCGGGTGAACTTGATTGTCTCAAAGAAAATGAAAATGTCTCATAAAAATGACTGGTCAAGGAGACAATGTCTCATTGGCATTTTTGAGTAAATCCATCCCTGGTACATGTATGCATATATATATACACATTATATACTTGTAAACTAAAGACCTTGGCGTATGTTGTTCCAGTTAATCTATCAGCAGCATGTCAGGCAGAAAAACAAGACGGGGAGGAGCAGCAGCAAAACCAGCAGCTAAGACTCCAGCAGTGAAAGAAGAAGAAGAAGAAACTCCAGAATCCACTGAGGACACCCCGGCGGATGGTGCTGACAGCAGTCAGGTGGAAGCCACCGAGGAACCAAAGACAGAGACGGAAGAGCCTGCTCAAAAAGACGCAGCTGAAGTTATTGATGTGGATTTGGAGGACGATGAGGCCATACTTGTTGAAGATGGAGGAGAAAATGGAGAGTCGGAAGGTCAAGGCGACAAGAAGGAAAAAGGTCAAGGCAAAGATAAGGCCGGAGGAGCTAAAGACAGTAAAAAGGAGACGACAGGGAGCGCCATAAAACTGGTGGATATCCCAACATTTGATGTGGAAGAAATGAGACGTGAGTAACAACTGTATAATTTTTAATTTTATATGTTTTACTTTTAGTCAGGATACTTCATTAGTATGTATAGTATATGGGCATGGCTCAGAAATGGTGTTGAAAAGTTGTGACACACTAAGGCAAAATAGAAAATCATAATTTACACATTGGACTTGGGGCACACCATCTTCAAACAAAAACACATCATCTGAACCATTTTTTGCGTCATTCACTCATTTATTACTTGTGTAATATGATGCCAACCATTATCACTGTGTACATAACATCACAACATCACAGGAACTTCTTGCTCCCATTCACTGGAAAGAGATACAAAGAAATTCATTTAAACTGCACCCTGTTATAAAGAAAAACCAGTTGGGTTCACTGAAATAGTTACACTGTTCTTGAACTTCAAAGAAGCGAGATATTTTAAGAAGCAGAAAATGTACGTAACTTCACAACATTTTTCAACTCTGAAGATCTACGACTGTCATAAGTACTTCAAATTTCATCCAAAACACACAATATTCATATAAAGCTAATCAGTAGGCTTTCAGCTTTTTTTCTTATTAAGAGAAACAGTGGGCAAAACAGAAACTATGACATTAGAGCTGATACAATACTGGGAACACATTCTAGAAATGAAAAACCCCTTTTGGCACATAATGAGTGTAAATAATGCACTTTGTTTACATGAAGCAGTTTTAGAATGTCTAGGTGTAAGTATTTACATCACTGCTGACCATGAAAGAGGTTTTGGTATTGATACATTTGCCTAAACTAACTAAAGGGGAACTTCAGTACATAACTTCACAACGTCACAAGGCTAAAATTTGTTTACAAACTTATTAAGAGATTAACAATGACCTTTAAAAACCAAATCAGCAGACTATCTACAAAGCAGGTATCCACTGTTGCCACTATTGTCCCCAGAAAACATAAAACAATGGGGGAAAAATATGGAATGTTACCGTAGTACATAACAACAATGAGATGTCTCTCTCCTGTTTTCACAAATAAAACAAACCTTTCTTAGCAGTAGTTGAGCATCACAGGTGGTAAAAGTGAGTGAACATTACACCCCTGCAGTTGAAGCCCTTTAAGAATATGAATCGCCCCCAATTTCAGCCAGTACAAGAAAAAACAGTCTCAAGGAGGGGAAATGTACATAACTTCACAACGTGACATGGCCAGCTTTTTTAGAATGTGTGCTCCATTAAGACCATTCTCTGACTAAAAAAGTAAAGCATTTATACTACATCACCATTTTTATTGTATGGAACTTTAATTTTACTTCTGAAGTAAATCCTCCTAAGACATGTTGACAAGCTGGTAAATGTTGTACATAACTTCACAACATTTTTCAACTTTAAAGATCTGCGACTGTCTTAAGTACTTCAAATTTCACCCAAAACGCACAATATTCATATAAAGCTACTCAGTAGGCTTTCAGCTTTTTTTTCTTATTAAGAGAAACAGCGGGAAAAACAGAAACTATGACATTAGAGCTGATAAGATACTGGGAACACATTCTAGGAGTGAAAAACCCCATTTGGCACGTAGTAAGTGTACATAGTGCACTTTTCTTCTTTTTTTTTTTTTACACGAAGCAGTTTTATAATGCCTGAGTGTAAGTATTTACCTAACTGCTGACCATGAAAGAGCATGTTCATGTGTTTATTTTTTGGTCTGGGAGAGGAAACTATTGTTCACCTATTCTGGGACTGTCCATATTATGTGCAGATGTTTATTTATGGCTACCATTCGAGTGCATTCATTGTGATAGTTTTGCTTTTACAGCCACTCTGCTTATCCTTGGAACAGAACTATGTAAAAACAGATATAAAGTTATAGATTTGTTGATTTTATTAAGCAAGTTTCATATAGATCTATAACAGCAAGCTAAAGAATACTGTTCCAAATGCCACAACATTCAAGAAGATATTCAAACACAGACACATAGGTGAAAAACTGCATGTAGTTTTCAGGTAACTAGTCTAAACCTGCCTGGCTACCACAGAGGTCAATGGGACTGTTAATGGCTCAGCGGAAAACGTCTTCAGACCTATCTGAAAGTAAATGCAAGTTTGCGCCCTGGCATGAGTTTGGGGCAGCAACAGTTCCTTGTATCTGCTCGGTGGGATGCCAGGCCACATCCGCCCACGTGTATACATCCCCCTTTCTTTGCATGTAGTGAAGCTTCACCTCAGAACCATCATGCAACACTTCCAGCACCTGGACACAGGAGACATCACCTTATAAGATTTCTGACATGGAGAGACCCGCGTCAGCCTAAAGCCAAGAAAAACTAAAATAAACAGGATCATGTAAAAACTTGTCTTGACATCTCATGTAAAAACTTGTCTTGGCATCTCATGACTTTTGCAACAATGGTTAAAGATATATAGCTTTGTATGGCGTGCGTTGGAGACACAAACCTATGCGTAGTAGCCGGCTTCTCCCTTCTTTCGGTTGCTTGAAAAAACAGCTTCCACAAAGTCGTCGACTTCTGGCACTCTGCAGATTGACAGTCATAAAGTTAATGACATTATTTCTACATTGCAGATAAATTCATGTTATGATAAATCAGACATCAAACACCATCCTTCATCTGTTTGAAAGAAACATTTTTCCAATAACAGTTATGAACATCCTTTATTATTTGTTCAACTTCATGTAGCACATTTTAAAGAATGACTGTCCTATAGGTCCTCTAAGAAGCAAAGAGCTGTTACCTTCGTTCAATGAACCCCATGTTATGCAACCGCTGATCTAATGCCTTACAACAGCTGTGTTTATTGTACGTAACTGAACTGTTCATAACATCACGACACACTGCACTTGCATCTTTTCACATTTTGTCAATTTTAAACAATAGACCTGCATAAACCTCTTTAATCTACTCTCACAGAACTCCAACAGTTGAAGTTACCTGCACCCAGTTATGTTTCTTCAAAATTATCATCTTACTGCAGGTCAGCACACTCGTGAGAGATGTATATAACTTCACACAAACAATGGCAGACCATGGATCATACATTGTTGTGAAGTTATGAACTAACAAAGACCTATTTTGTGCAAAACCACACAGAAATGCATGTATGAATAGAAGAGGGGAAGTATGAATCATGACTGAACCATCATTCTCATAACCTAAATCTACAGTATGACCATCAGGGGAAAATATTTGCTATCACTAGTATCAGTCCATAACCTCACACCCAAGGATTGTTGTGAAGTTACAAACAGCAGAATGGCACCGAAAAGTCTGTTAAAATGACTAGGACAAGAACCTAATGCTTCACACAGGATGTGAATGTGAAATTATGCAACCGCTGACCTAATGCCGTACAACAGCAGCGTTTACTGTATGTAACTAACTGAACTGTTCATAACATCACAACACACTGCACTTGCATCTTTTCACATTCTTTCAAATTTAAACAACAGACCTGCATAAACCTCTTTAATCTACTCTCACAGAACTCCAACAGTTGAAGTTACCTGCACCCAGTTATTTTTCTTCAAAATTGTCATCTTACTGCAGGTCAGCACACTCGTGAGAGACGTACATAACTTCACACAAACAATGGCAGACCATGGATCATACATTGTTGTGAAGTTATGAAATAACAAAGACCTACTTTGTGCAAAACCACACAAAAATGCATGTATGATTAGAAGAGGGGAAGTATGAATCATGACTGAACCATCATTCTCATAACCTAAATCTACAATATGACCCTGAGTAAAAACATTTGCTGTCAGTTCATAACCTCACTCCAAAAGCTTTGTTGTGAAGTGATCAATATTTACTTCTCTAAAAATAACCCACAGACTTGATGTAGAGAACCCCAACTGCTTCAAAAAAAACCCCTGCTTATCACTAAACTCAATAAAGCACACCCAATTCACCAGCAAAGAATCATTTCAATGAAAAGTGTTGTTCATAACATCACAACACAACTTTGTTTAAGTTTGTGTTGTGATGTTACGTGCTAAGGACTGACATGTTAAAAACAGTAATTAATTCTTTAAACAGTTTCTCTTCTTCAAAACTGTCCAAAACTGCAGCAGTCATGCTCTCACATAAAGGCATTTCACGTGTAGAAACGTAGTTGATAGTTTGATGCGACGTTCATAACATCACAACGCTGATGATGACGCGTTAGCCACAGATTTGTAGTGAAGTTACAAACTTTGACCATTACAGCCGATATATTCTTGACCACGCACAATAATAGTGAACACAATCGGACATGATCCCTTGCAACTATTAATGAGTGAGACGTGAACAAATTCATGTCTTTCACAATTCTGGGCTATTTCTCTACCTGTAAACATGAAAGCCTGAAAACGAGTACAACTCTTTGTTGTGAGATAACGGACACCATTATTGGAGTCTAAATTTTGCAATCACCTAAATGGAGTTCCGTAAAATTCAAGCAATTTGACTTCAAACGTAATTATTTCGCAAGCCCGCCGCCCTAGATTCTGTAATTTTTCACAGAACTGTTAATGCGCTTTGTACGTTATCTTGACTACAAAAACATCTCAGACACCCCAATAAAATGTTTTTTTCTTGTAGATACGCACTGTGAAAACTGTGGAAACACGGAGTGATGTCTCGGCGAAACATTTTTCCAAAGATTGCTTTCGTCTTGATCAGGGAACTACATTGCACAGAAACTATAATTGAAGAAACATGAGGTCAAAAACGCTGTTGCGAAGTACATAACAAGCGGATCAGGACTGACAACAAAAACTTACCTTCATTTTCTTCGTTGTTCTTCGACATTCTGTTTCCCGATTCCACACAAAGACAAATCTGGCCAGAATAAATCGCACATGGTGCTGCGTGCGAAACGAAAGTCAGCCGATTCGCGCCACTGCGCAAGTAAAAAAGTAGTACGTAACACGCCGTTCACAACAAAACTCGGAGCGCGACCGATATCGCATATTTTCGACGGTATGAGTATCTGACGAATGCTATCGCTTTATGGTTAAAAACTGGCGTGAATTTAATAAAAAATGCACAACTTTTTGTTGTTGTTGTGTTTATTATTTCCGGCCGGTAACGATTATTCCGCCGCGGCTATTTTTTACTGCAATGGCTGACGTACATTCCTGGTCACGAAAATCCAACGTGGCTCGCATAGTAAGCGGTAAATTTCAAAATGACAGTTTTGGAACCGACTACGGACCACTTCCAAGTTTACTGTACTGGATTATCAAGCGGTGGGCACTTTCTTTTTGAAGTTATTCTTGATCACTGTGAAGGACCCAAAACCGTGTCACAAAAATCGCGCTCAGCGGCGACGCCGAAAATGCGGGAAAAGTGCAATTGCACCGATTTATTTACAATATTCCGACGAGAAAAGTTTAGGAGCCAGAGTTTCATACATCTGCTAAACACTGGTGCCCTTACATTAAAAAAATTACCATTCTAAGGTATTTTTATTTCCACTCAAAGTCTGCTAGTGCAACGATCGGGCGTTCTACGCCATTTCTGAGCCATGCCCATATAATTTTATATTATAGGAAGTCTGTGTATTGCCATACTTACTTCCTTAAATGGTTCTCTCAGCCTAGAAAGCGAAAGGATTATTGTTTTGTGTCAAGATTCAAAAAATACCTCATTTGATGCATAATTTGCTGCGTCCGTCTCTGTTAATAGAGATGAATATAATCTTGCATTAAATGTCACTTTATCTTATCAGTTAAATTTATGTATTTTTAGAGTATAGCAGTGAGAAGTGAAAACATTACAGACTAAATGATATTTTGTTTGCCTTCTGTTCTAAGGGCTGAAAATCTTCCACTTTTGGCTAAAGATTTTTCCACCCCTAAAAAGTGTGTGTTTCCTCCTCTGAGGCACATAAAAATCATGCCAAAATGCACCAGCTACACAGATTTTAGTCTAATTTTAAACATTTTCCTCAACCGAAAAAGTGTCTCCTCCTCTGAAACACATTTATAAGCTTTAAAATCATGCCAAATTGCACAGAATTTACTATGTAGTCTGCTGGTTGTCTAGTGGTTAAGAGACTTGTCACCAGTGCGAGAGGTCGGGGGTTCGAGTCTCACTCGGGGCAAAGAATTTTTCCTTCTCGTATGTGGCACCGTTTATTCGGGCCGATTCTCTTGGTACTCCGGCTTCCTCCCCCTCTGCTTTGGAAATGTATAGCCCACCAAATTTGAAAAAAAAACAACAAAAAACACACAATTCTAAATTCCGAAATTTAAATAGCTGAGCTGACCCTTCGCACCACGTGATTGTAATGTGTTTATGTTCAGTGTATGAGAGAATGCGTGTGATTCACGTGAGCGTGCGTGTTAGGTTCAGTTCGCAGCGCTTTGAGCTGATTCATGATATTGGGTAAAGCGCCTATAATTATAAAATACTCATTATTATTATTATTTATTATTATTATTTTGCATGTCTGTTTCAGAAAAATACAAGTGGACAATCCGCATCTATCCCATAAGTCATGAGGATGCCTTGATGAGTGGCTTGCCTGGAATGGCCAAAGTCCAGGACTCTTTTATTCATTTTAGCCGAAGGGACCAGACTAAGGGGTCAGTAAAACTAAAAGAACTGAAAACATCAACTTTGGAAGGAGATTTGCATGTCCGTACATGTGCAGTAACAGCCTAAACGAAGTGTCACACTTTATCATGGACCTTTGGTGTACTGTATGCAAGCCACAAGCCCAAAATGCCAGTTTGCCCACTTTTTTCCCTGTGGCTGTTGTGTCTTTGTCAGGTTAAAATGTTGAAGATTGAGGGTCATTTAGCGGTGTCGTGATTTCAAAGTTTGGGCCAATTTTATCAAAGGTCCCTGCTGTCTCTCTTGCAGAGGGATGACTTTACATTGTAGAATGTTGTCAAAGTCATGATTTCAGTGACAGATTGGTCATGAATGGAATTGTAGAAATCACTGGTATCTGGCTTGTTTTCCAGACAAATGGAGTTTGGGGTGCAGAACACACCGGACGCTATCGTCATGATGCTGCGTATCCTGCGCACTCCTTTCACAAACCGCGTCATCACTGTGGAGCTTATCAAGCGAGCCAAGCAGAGACCCACAGACGAGGATGCTGCAAAGCCATCAAGTGCCGAATCCCAAACTGCAGACTCCGCCAAACCAGAAGAGAAAGGGGCCGACGAAAAAGAGGCGGAGGAGAAGAAGGACAAAGATGGAGCCGTTGCTGCAGCGGGGAAAGACGGTGGCGATACGAAGCAGGAGTTCAAACCTGCCGGTCCCAAGCCGTGGGTGGACATCAAGGAGAGGGGTGAGGGGTGAAAACCGTATTTGTAGTGTGTATGACTGTGAAACACTTCGCTGTGCTACAGGTGTAAAATCAGGGGTAGTATGCACAGTCCGGTAGCTCGCTAGAATTCACAGGGCTTCAGGGTTGCACATTTTCCACAGCTTCTATAGGACAAAGTGTCCTGGAAACAGCAAAGTGATAGGACACAGTGTCCTGGCCACTTAGTGGCAATAAAAATTTTAATAGGACAAATGTCCGATTTAGGTGGGAAAAATAGGACATTTGAAATTTGTATAGGTCAATGTCCTGGGACCGACTTAAATGTGCAACCCTGGGGCTTAAAATCTTCCACCTATTGGCGGATTTCCACCTTGGGCTCAAATTTTTCCTCCCCTCTAAAAGACTGTTTCCTCCTCTGAAGCACTTGGTATCATTTCAAAACACCAGATTTCACAGATTTTAGTCGAATGATAAAACTTTGCCTCCCAGACAAGTTTTTTCCTTCTCTGAAGCGTTTAAATTCATGGCAAAAAGCACCAACTTGCGCAGGTTTTAGTCTTATTTTTCAAATATGTTGAAGCATGCCCCTGCATACCCATAGCATAATGCACATGGACTGTGCAGATGGGCACTCATGGGTCACTTTGTCACTGAATGCTAAACACTTTCCCTTCCTTGGGATCATTTTAAGCCCAGTATTTAGGATTCTATCAAATAAAACATGATAATAATGAATTAGTCTGTTCAGAGTTTGAGTTATGATTGATACGATTGTACCTATTACAGTAATGATTGCAGTTATTTCAGTAGGATGGACATGTATTTCTTCTGGTTATTTCAGTAGGATGTATTTCTTCTGGTTATTTCAGTAGGATGTATTTCTTCTGGTTATTTCAGTAGGATGTACATGTATGTATTTCTTCTGGTTATTTCAGTAGGATGTATTTCTTCTGGTTATTTCAGTAGGATGTAATTCTTCTGGTTATTTCAGCAGGATGTATTTTGTCTAATGCATCATGTAGAAGAATATTGCAGCAAGCTTTTTATGTGGTGGTTTGTGGTGGTTTGTGGTGGTTTGTTGTTGTTTCTTTGTTTGATAATGCACTTTTCTGCTTTTTTCAGCTACATTTATGGTTGATGTCATGAAGGCTCAGAAGATTAAGTTTGTGAAGAAAGTGAAAGGTAAGCGAGTGATTTACTCAAGCAGTGCTTGGCTGTGGGCGCCTCATTACATACAGTCTCAGAGCAGGGATTTTATTCATTTATTTATCAGGCTGGGGAATTTTCAGTCATCTGGTGATTTTCAGCCAAATGTCCTATTCTTTCAGCCAGGAAGGAGGAAAAACGTTGCCCACTATCGTGATATATGTTATGCCATTCTGGTCAGTCTAACTTCATTTTTGAAGACTTGTATGTCAGTATCAAGGCAGTATTTTACATTGGGTGCCTGGAGAGGCTACCCACTGCCTTTAAAAATGCTAAAATTTGTTTTCTTAAGTAGGGCACTGCCTCTGTTCCCCCAGCAGTGCGCTGCCTCTCCACTCCAACCTAGGTTTCAGTCTTTTTATCCCCGCAGCAAATCCCCAGCCTGATTTATAATATAAACCAGCAGTTTCAGAGCTCATAATGCATCCACCATTAATCAAGTTTTAATGTGAGATATTTGAATGAATTATTGGTGGAGGGGGTGTCAGTTGCGCCCAGCCCTGCTGCAAATTTATAAAATACTGCTTGTCAGTAGTCAGAAGTGTTAAAAAGTAAAAGAAATAAGTGAGTAGACCTAAAGAAAATGAGTTGAATAACAGAGCACACGCACCTAGCTGCAGAGATGTGCGAGAGACGTACGTGGAGGAGAGATTAGAGATGGGTCTAGCACGTGTGAATCGTCTGCTTTTGTAATGGTGTTGATTTTGTCACAGCACATGTTAATTCAACTGCCTCTGAGTCTGAAACAGCACAGGACAGAGTGGAAACGGTTCGGGCGATCAGCTGCGCCGTTCCAGGTCCCACTTGGACTCTGTGCTCGACTGCACCGGCAAACCTTTCACTCACAGCTCATGCCCTCTGGGCGTCACACACGACACAACCTGTCACCACTGGCATGCAGGGCCAGGTTCTGGTGCTGTTGCTGTTGTCTGTGTGGGGCGGGTCCTGGGTCACGAGACCCTCGACCCCAGGCTGTGAGTGACTGACTGACTGCCTTGACCTCTCCACTGGATGGCCCCTGTGGTGGCCGCAGGCCCGCAGTGTTGGCTCTGCTCGTCTGGGCAGAGACTGGCCATGGCAGGGGTCCTGAGCATCAGTCGCTTTGTTTTTGCAGGCGACCTTCGCAAGAGGTCTGTGTTTGTGGGCAATATTCAAAGAGGCATCACAGAAGAGCTGTTGAAAGTGATTTTCCCCATGGCCAATGGTATTTTGGTCAGAGCCACCGATGAACCCCATGTTCGGTGAGTATTTTGCACTGGACCGGTTCTCTCAAGTGCTTGTGATGATGGAAGGTAGCGTATGACATGGCTAGTCTGCACCAGCCCACGCCCTGTTCCACTCTCCTGGATGATGGTGTGTGTGGCTGGTGGGGGAAAAAGGCGTAGCTTTTTTTTCTCGTTGATGTGTTCAGTCAGATGGGGACACTGTAGTCTGTACACACGTTCCCCTGCTTGTGAGGGCAGGCGAATTGCTGATTGTTTTGCTGTACATTTATTGTTGTGTAGAAGAAGAAATACAGGCTTTAAAGTTTGTGTAAACATGACCAACCTCCAACCACGAAGCTGCAAGATGCCTGAACGTAGTTGGGCATACTTCAGCTACTTGGCTGCATCCACTTGCCAGGAAAACACTGAAAATGGAGGGGACTTGACAGTACATGTACATAAACAATGTACTAAAAAAGAGCAGTGGGTTTGATCATGATAGTCTGCTTTGGATAGTCATGACATCTGTGGTTCCAACCTCACTGCTCTCTTCTACACTGTGAGTGGCATGGGACAGTTTGGTCATTTGAAACCATCCTACAAGGAAAACACTGACATTGCATTTGACCTGTGGAAACAGCAACCTTGCACAGCACAGCTGTGATCAAGAAAGGATGGTGGAAAACGTTGAAACCTGCCTGTGCCTGAGAACTGCCTTTTGTACTGGCTAAATGGAAGGCATAAGGATATATGTATATAAGCATGATCCTGATATAATCCTGTATGTATGGGAGATAAATCTGCTCAGTAAATGCAAAACCACCCTCCTGTCTACCGCATGCAGCCTCATAACTGTCGTGTTTGAAGCTTGCACAGCTTCAGCAGGTACAGTACAACAAAAACAACAACCAACCAACGCATGCACTAAGTTACACTGTCAGAAGCTTACTTCTGCCACATGCAGTTGCTGTGGTTCATCTCCATCCAGACAACTGTTGACAAGCAAACACTGCACAGAACTGTTCCTGGTGTGCCTTCTGGCACGTTTCGTGTTTACCAGATGGAGACTTCAACTGGGCTTTGCGCAGAACACTACAGTGTGGCAAGGATGCTCTTGCAATCTGCCTCAAATTGTGAAATGACTGCTGAAAGACTGCCATGTGAAATCGTGGTTTGAAGCTGCAACAGAACCTGCTCAGTGCTTCAAATATGACCGTGAGCACAACCTCTTGACACAGATGGCTGCGTGGCCATTTCAGAATGGCATGGTTCAATTCCGTTTTCAGGGAACACACTACGTGTCTCTCATGGCAAGGTTCATTTGCATTGACTTGAAGGAGAGAAAAAATGAGCACCTCCACATAAGAACCAGCATCAACCTGTGTACTCATGAGAGCAATACAGAGTTCTTGGCAAGTGCAAGTCCGACACAACGGTTCGCCTGAAGTTGTTGGGCTATCCAAACGCAGCCTTCAGCTAAACCCGGTGCTGTAGGACTAGGAACGAAACGAGTTCTGCTGCCAGTGCTAAATCATGGCTGACTGAAGAGGATATATATATATGTGGAAGTAGAAACCATGTTTTCTACAATACATACAACATTTATTGTGGTCGCTGAGGTGTCTTCATGGTTGAATGACCGAGAGGAGACCTCGTATTGGTCCCTTTTACTTTTAGAGTTGTTGTTTTTTGGATCATTCTTGTCGCCAGGTGAAACACCAGAACATGGGTTGGAGAATCTGGCTTTTCGTTGGTTCCGTCTTATAATTTGAAAAAAAAAAATACAGACACAAGTTCACTGCTGCATGCAAGCTGTGTGTGATCGATGTGTGTGTGTGTGATAAGGATGATTTTAGTTTCACACAAGATTTGAAATACAGTGAAACCTGTGTGGCAGTCTATCCACGCTAAACTATCATGTTCACACACTCTCACACACACACACACACACACACACACACACACACATGTACATATATACATAATGTATACAGTTACATCCACATATTTGTTCTGTCATCATAACCATTGTGGGTTGGTTTTTTGGTTTTTTTTTCGGGGGGGGGGGGGGGGGGGGGGGGGGGGGGGGGGGGGGATCAGTGGCAGAATGTTAGTGAGTAGCCTAGATTTTTTTTTCGAGTTTCCTCACTGCACTATATACTTTGATGTAGAGATGTAGTTCTAAATGTTTTCATTGACCTTTTTCTTGATTGAAGAGAGTATGTACTAATGTAGTATGTGGTTTTACTTACATCTGTGAGGGAGACCTTATCTGCGGGTGGGTAGTAAGTGTTTTGTTCCTCTGAGGCAATTAAAATCATGCCAAAATGCACCAAATTGCACAGATTTTAGTTTATTCTAAAATATTCCTCCAAAACAAGTGTTTCCTCCTCAGAAGCATTTAAAATTATGCCAAAATGCACCAGATTTTACAGATTTTAGTCTTTCTTTTCTTTTCTTTTTTAATTCTTTGGCAAGTGTGAGTCAGACACCCTTAGCATAACGCATCTGTTTTGTGGACGTGTGCTCGTGGCTTTCCTACTTCGTCACTACATGCTTCACACTTCTTCTCCTGTTAAGCCCTGACTATATGATGTAGGGTGATTCATCTTAGTGATGATCAAAATGTGTGAAACTAAAATTGTGTCAAATCAGCAGGGAGGTGCACTGCTAACGAGATGAACTGATTTTGCAGGAAAGCTTTCATAGAGACGTGCCACAAGTTCAACGCCATGGGCTTTACACAGTCCTACCCTGCCATCAGGATCAACGGTCAGGACTTCAAACTCAGCTTGGAAGAAGCCGATCTTGAGAGTGAGTACCGTTATCGACCGATTACCCATTTCATTGTACTTACTTACTTAGGCCCTTGGCTCCACGTGGAGCATAGGCCATCGACAACCCTTCGCCATCGCACTCTGTTCTGGGCTAGTCTTGCCACTCCAGTCCAGTTGGTACCCTGCTTACATAGCTCTGCCTCAGTGTCCCGCCTCCAGATGTTGCGAGGCCGGCCTCTCTTCCTTTTCCCCTGTGGGTTCCATGTTAGGGCTTGGCGTGTGGTGCTGGATGCTGGCTTCCTGAGGGTGTGTCCAATCCAGCCCCACTTCCTCCGCAGGATCTGCTTGGCCACTGGTTCCTGCCCCGCTCGCTCCCACAGCTCTTCATTCCGGATCTTCTCTGGCCATCGGATGTTGAAGATGCGCCTCAGACAGGTGTTGAGAAATGTCTGGATCTTCTGCTGCATGGTCTTCGTTGTCCTCCATGTTTCGCATCCGTAGAGCAGAACCGACTTCACGTTGGAGTTGAAGATGCGAAGTTTGGTTCTTATGCTGACAACTTTGGATGCCCAGACGTTCTTCAGCATGACCATCGCTGCCCTTGCCTTGCCGATTCTGGCTGTGACGTCTCGGTCTGTGCCTCCCTGTCCATCAACCACACTTCCCAGGTAGACAAAGGACTCTACCTCCCTGATGGGCTCTCCACCGACTGTGACTGGTGTGTTGGCAGTGGTGTTGATCTTCATCAGCTCGGTTTTCTTCCTGTTGATCTTAAGCCCTGTTCCGGCTGATGTGGCTTCCAGGCGCGTAGTCTTGTCCTGCATCTGGCTGTGGCTGTGAGACAGGAGCGCCAGGTCGTCCGCGAAGTCGAGGTCATCCAGCTGCGTCTAGAGTGTCCACTGTATCCCGTTTTTCCTGCCTGCTGTAGTGGTCTTCATGATCCAGTCGATGACCAGGAGGAAGAGGAACGGGGACAACAGGCATCCCTGGCGGACTCCCGTCTTCACCTCGAAGCTTTCTGACAACTGGCCAGCATGGGCAATCCTGCAGCTCATGTCTTGGTAGGTGCACTGGATCAAGGAGATGATCTTCCCGGGAACTCCATAGTGCCTTAGCAGCTTCCACAGTGCCTCTCTGTCTACACTGTCGAAAGCCTTCTCATAGTCTATGAAGTTGATGTAGAGAGGGGAGTTCCACTCCAGTGACTGCTCCACAATGATGCGTAGGCTGGCAATCTGGTCAGCGCAGGACCTGTTCCTGTGAAAGCCCGCCTGCTGGTCTCGGAGCATGGGGTCGACTGCCTCTCTCATCCTCTCCAGTAGAATTCTGTTGAGAACCTTGCCTGGCACTGACAGGAGCATGATCCCTCGGTAGTTGCTGCAGTCCCTGAGGTCCCCTTTCTTTGGCAGCTTGATGACGATCCCTTCTTTCCACTGGGCTGGCACCTCTTCCTTCTCCCAGATCTTGCTGAAAAGGCTGTGCAGCATGTTGACGGCTGTCTCTGTGTCTGCTTTGATGGCTTCTGCTGGTATCTCGTCCGGCCCTGCAGCTTTCCCATTTCTCAGTGTCATGATGGCTTTCCTGATCTCCGCCTTAGAGGGCTTGTCGCTGTTGATGGGTAGTTCTGTCTCTGCTGGTGGGATGTCTGGTGGTGTTTCAGGGATGGGGCGATTTAACAGCTCCCTGAAGTGTTCTGCCCATCGCTTCAGCTGTTCCTCAGTTGTTGTCAGTGGGTGCCCGTTCTTGTCCTTCACTGGTTTGTCTGTCTGCTGGAATTTGCCCGCGAGCTTCTTGGTCACCTGGTACAGGTCTTTTAGATTCCCTTGTCGGGCTGCTTCCTCTGCTTGACTGGCCAGGTTGTCGATGTAGTCCCTCTTGTCCTTCCTGGTGCTCCTCTTCACTTCTCTGTCAGCTGCTGTGTATTCCTCTTGTGCCTTTGCCTTAGCTCTTCTTGTTCGGCTCGTGTTCAGTGCAGTTTTCTTCTCTTTCCTAACTTCCAGCTTCTGGATGGTATCAGCAGAGATCCATTCCTTATGTTGGGTCTTTCTCTTGCCAAGGACCTCTTCGCATGTGTCGTGCCAAAGTTTCTTGCTGTGTTCCCAGTGTGTCTGAATGTCCATTTCACTGTCTTCTATCAGGTCTTGCAGTGGCTGGAACCTGTTGGAAAGGCTGATTCGGAATGCTGCTTGTGTCTCTGTGTTCCTGAGTAGTCCAACGTTGTACCTGGTCCGTGTGTTGTTGGCGTTGGTGTGCCTCTTAAGCCGAAGTCTCAATGTTGTTGCAAGAAGGTGGTGGTCTGATGATACATCGGCACCCCTCATCACGCGCACATCCCGCCACGATCTCCTGAACTTCCGGCTGATGCAGATGTGATCAATCTGGTTCTCCGTGACATGGTCGGGTGATCTCCATGTGGCCTTGTGGATGCGCTTGTGTGGGAAGATGCTGCCTCCTATCACTAGCTGGTTCAGGGCACAAAAGTTTGCAAAGCGCTCGCCATTTTCGTTCATCTGTCCCAGTCCGTGTGTTCCCATGGTGTCCTCGTAGCCTGTGTTGTCTGATCCAATCTTGGCGTTGAAGTCTCCCATCAGTATGGTCATGCCCTTGGCTCCTCCTCTATCTATCACTGTCTGCAGTTGTTGGTAGAAGTCATCTTTTTTCTCCTCTTCCGCATCATTGGTGGGAGCGTAGCACTGGATGATGTTCAGCTTGATGTCTTTTTTCTTGGTGATGAATTTGGCTGTGATGATGCGGGAGTTGACAGGTTCCCAGCCGATGAGTGCCCGCTGTGCCTCCGGTGCCAGCATCAGGGCCACGCCCTCAGTGTGGGGGGCTCCATCCTCTGTGTGTCCAGAGTACAGCAATTGCTCTCCCGATGAAAATCTCAGCTGTCCTGTCTGTAGCCACCTTGTCTCACTCAGTCCCAGTACTCCTATCTTGTAGTTCTTCATCTCTCTTGCTACTTGTATGGTCCTTCCTACTTCATACATTGTCCTGATGTTCCATGTGGCTACTCTCGTTGTTGTCCTGGGTGTTAGAAGGGGGGTCGGCCTTGCAGCTTCCTTTCGGCTTTCACTGCAATGCGTCATAGGTCTCCGGGATGAAGACCCTTCCTCGCCCAGGTGAATGTCTCGGTTTGTTGCTGTCGATGCTTTTGTAACTTAATGTTTTTTACAGGTAGGGCTGTTAACCCTACGCAAACCCGTTTAGCCTCTTGGAGAGGTGGTCCACATTCGTCTGACCTCTACCCTTCGACCTGTCCAGCTTGGGTGACCCTGCCAGGAGCATGTGCTCCTGCTGGCATAGTTCTCTGGGTCATTGAGGTACACAAGCCACTACCCCACGACAAGGGGTGGACCATGTAGGGCATTTCATTGTACAGGTCTTAAAAGGCCGTGCAGGCTTCCACCGTTTTGGCGGATTTCCACCTTTGGCTAAAAATTTTCCTCCTCCCAAAAAGCAGGGCCCGTATGTAAAAGTCGAGGTTAGGGCTATTAACCCCGGGCTAGAGTCTAACCTCGAACTAAACTAGCTCTGGGGTTAAATTTTCTGTGTTTTGTTTTTTTTTTGTTTTAAATCAAGAAGCGGGCCCATTCCAGCAAGGTGCCTAAGCCGTTACAGAAGGATTTTTTTCTTCCTTTCTTCGCTTCGATTTTAAACTAACTTCGGTTTTAGAATGTAAGGCACCTAGAGCTCACTCTCCGGGGATAAGCGCCCTATAAATATTATTATTATTATTATTATTATTACACTTGTGGGTGAAAGAGAAGAATGAAAAGCGAGCACACGTAAAAGCAATGAAACAAGGGGTTGTATTGGCTTTTTCTTCATGTTAAAGCGCCTTATCATTTGACTATCTTCCACGTGTGCCTAGCTGAACAGTGTGTTTACCCGTGATTTGTATGACTGGTTTGCCTGATCAGGTCCTGCTAGAGAGATTTGCTGGATGGTGCAGTTGACAGGTGTCCATTCCATTCCCGATCTTGAGCTGTTCGTGTCAGATGCTTAGAATTCTGCAGCAAGTGATCCACTTGATACTGGTTGTTGTTGTTGTTGTTTTTGTTTTTTATACACATGTATGTCCTTGCAGACAGTTAGTAGTAGTAGTAGTATAGGTGTAATAATCTGAGCTGAATTGATTTATGTTGTTTGTTTTTGTTTCTTTTTTCAGTTCTGGGCGCCGAAAAGCCCCTCAAAATAGAGCCAGCTGCTGGGGATGAGAAGGCAAAAGAAGCTAAAAAGGGAGAGGAGGAAAAGAAAGATGGAGAGGAAAAGAAGGATGAAGAGGGAACGAAAGAAGCAGAAGGGGAGAAAGCAGATGGGGAGAAGAAGGATGGGGAAGAGAAGAAAGAAGATGGGGATAAGGGAGAAGACAAGGAGAAAGCAAAGGATGGCGACAAGAAAGAGGACGGTGCCAAAACCGGGGCCCTGGATGCGGAGAAGAAGAAAATCAAGCAGCAGTTGAACAAGAACAAAAAGAAGCGCAAGCGTGACTTTCTCGACGAGATCCAGCGAGAGTGGAACGTCAACAGCAACGTCGGCCGTGGTGGGCCGCCAAACAGAGGGCGTGGTGGTTCCCCTGGCCGTAGCCTGATAGGTCCCAGCCCCGGCCGCAGAGGGGGCATGGGCAGAGGAGGAGGGGGTAGGTTTGCTGGCATGGGCAGAAACGTAGGACCTGCCCGCCCAGGGGTCGGAGTCATGGGCCAGGTGCCCCGACCTCCTCTGATGTCCAACTTGGAGGGAAAGATCCAGAACCTGATGCGGCTGCAGAACCAGCTGGAGATGACCATCAGCAACCAAATGTCCTTCTTGGAGCATAGTCCGCATCCTAGGCAAGTTTCCCCAGGGGGAGGCGCGCGGGGATTCAGCGGAGGAGCTGGTGGTGGTGGCTTCAGTGGCCGATCCCCGGATGCAGGGAGAAACCGTGGGAGGGATAGGAACAGGAACAAGCGAGGTAACAGTGGCGGAAGCAACCAGGGGTCAGGCAGACGGGACCAGCGGTCGATGAGTGGAGGTCAAGGTCAGGGTGGCGGGGGATATCCCGGACCCGCCAAGAGGTTCAGGAGAGACAGCTCAGGTTCCGGAGGGGGTGGCGGCTTCAGATACGGACAGTCCATGTCTGGTGGAGGTGGCTACGGGGACGGCATGGGAAGTCGCAGCAATTTCAACAGAAGTGACATGGGAAACCTTAACAGCAGCTTCGGAGGGGGGAGCAGCAGCGTAGGTGGGAGCGGTTTTGGGATGGGCATGGGCAGCAGCGGTGGTAGTGGTGGTGTCAGCGGATTTGGCAGCGGTGGCGGGGGTGCGGGTGGTCTCGGCATGGGCAGTGGCAGTCTGAGCGGCATGGGAAACATGAGCAGCATGAGAAGCGGCTCCTGGGGGACAGGAAGCATGGGAGATGCGGGCCTCGGAACTGGGAATTATGGGGCTCGAGCTTCGGGAGGGAGCATGGGTGGGGCCGGCAGTAGTGACTACCTTGGGGGAAGAGGCTTTGCTGACAGCAGCTATGGCAGCAGCGACACTGGCTACAGAACCATGGGTGGTGCTGACAACTACTCTGGGAGCATGAGCGACAGTTACGGCGGTGGTAGTCTCACGGGCGCCGGCTACGGACGCGACTCCCTGGGAAGCTATGGAGCTGGCCAGAATCTGGACTCCTTCAGGTAATAATCACAGTTTTTTGTTGTATGAAACTTTGGGGGGGGGGGGGGGGATACCTCTGTCATCTTAGATAAATATGATTTATAACTGGAATGTGTATTAGTATTGCGTTATTATGTGTGTTTTCTTTTCTATTCTTTTTCATGCTGTTTCAAATCCATTCCTGTCTTTTTTATGTGAACCCTAATTTCCCTTATTGGGATAATAAACTTTATACATGTATTGAATTGAATTGCATTGTCAGTAAAACCTGAGATGGTGCATGTAGCATGTGCAGCGTAAAAGTATGGATAGATGGAATTAGAAACCTTTGTGATTAAAATTTGTGATATGTTATATTAATGTGATGTAGATAAAAGAAACTGTGGATATGTTGAAAGCCCATGTCATATGGCACAAGTGAAAATCCATCACAGATGGTCAACAACAAGACGGCACGTAGTTCAGAGTGGCATGCAACAAAGGTTTCTGTTGCTGTAAAGTCTGTACATAAACAAAGTCCTCTGCATGTGTGTTCTTTTCTCTTTTCAGTGGGAACCAGAACTTGCTTGGAGGAAGCGGCTCTTACGGAAATGCTTACAGCGGCAGCGGCTACAACAGATACTGAGGCCGGTTGCACCGCAAGGGCGGGTTTGTGGATTACCAGCACCCCTGCATTGCACTCCTTGGTGTTTAGCTCAACGGACTTGTTTTTATCGACACCTTGACGGTGTTCCAACATACTATACTCTTATTCAAGTTGAAGATCTGGTCATCTTGGAGTTAATCGGTGTTTTGTTTTGTTTGAGTTTTTTTTGTTTGTTTTTTTGTAGGGAGGGGGGGGGGGGGTATTGGTAGTTGTTCTTTTAGCTTGTGATGCAGATAAGGTGTTTGGTTCATGTGCAGGCATGCTGGTTGTTACCGTCTGGTGTCGTGTTGATGTAGAAAAATTGTATCGTATAGTTTACTTCGTGGACTTTATATTGTCATAGAATCAATTGCTTTTATCACTTGCATGTTTGTGTCTATGATTCATTTTGCTTTACTCCATTAACTCAGTTTGTACCAAGTAAGTTTGGGGTTTGGCACAAGCGGTCTCACCAAAAACCATCATAATTAATTCAGTCTGCGTGGAATTAAGTTCGGCTTTGAGGGAGTGTCGCATTTCGATTATACATTATATGTTTGGTGTGGTAAGAATCCTCAAGGAACCATTAATCTTGCCTAATTTTCCCATAAAGGGCCAAAACCGAGATAGGGTTAAAAAAAATATATATAAAAAAACATGGGATACTTCAGTCCTTCCAGTCTTCCGTAAATTTATGGATTTCCGTAAATTTGGACTTCAAATAGGTCGTTTCTGTGCATAGCGCGTCTGCAAAGCAGACGCGTACTCGTGGTTTTGCCACTGACTTCGTCACATAATCCTAGAAGTTTTTTCGGTATTTTTGGCTCCACCCCATTGGAAGGCCTGATACTTACGCGTGGTACGAAATGTGTTAATTAAATATTGTCACTAAATCCAGCCCTCTGATCAAGTTGTATGTGTCTGTCGTTCATCACGTGAGTTGTTAGCAACATGGTGTCTAAACATCTGTTCAGTATGGTGTTCTGTCATGGGCTTGATGTGGTGCTGATAAAATGTTCACCCAGTCACGACGGTTTTTATGTTTAAACTTATTAACAGCCTGATAATTTGTTCACCTGTGGATCTGTGCGCGTATTACCTGTCCTTACATATGCTTGGTACATATTCAATTGAACAGAAGGATGCTTTCAACTAAATTCAAGCAAACCAAGCCAGCAAATGGTAACTTTGCATCAGTTGTAATAAACTAATGAAGAACCAGCACCAGAATTGTTTATATTTATTTTTACTCTGTGTGTGTGTGTGTGTGTGTGTGTGTGTGTGTGTGTGTGTGTGTGCTTGCGTGTGTCCAACATTGTACTATGTAGACAGACCTCTGCAGAGCGAAGGTAAACACTGCAGACAGCATGGCTGATCAAAGCGGTGGCCTAATTTTGATAATTTTGTCACCTGACGGTTGCAAATGTAGGTTAAGTGGCTACCTTCTCTACATATATATATACACGTTAAAGTACAATGTACTCGTGTGTGTCTTGGTCTCAAGTGCCATTCCCACTTCCCTCTAGTTTGTTGTGTGTGTTAAATTCTAAAGCAAATCGTCCCGTGCAGACGCACAGCCAACCACCACTCCATTAGCCAGCAGCATTCACCGGTTTTGACTCGGATCACCGGATTAACGACAGACGAAAGCTACAGGTGTAAATTGCCGTTTAGAAACAGCGAGCGTAATGTGAATTACAGGGCTTAAAATCTCCCACCTTTTGACGTATTTCCACCCTTGCCTAAAATTTTCACCTCCCAAAAAGTGTGTTTCCACCTGAAAATCATGTCAATGCTCCACAGATTGCACAGATTTAGTCTAATTTAAAACTTTCATCCCACTCCCAGAAAAGCATTTCTTCTCTGAAGCACTTAAAATCACGACAAAATGTACCAATAGACAGTTGTTTTTTTGTTTTGTTTCGGGTTTTTTTTTGTTGTTGTTGTTGGGTTGTTGTTTTTTTTTGGGGGGGGGGGGGGGGCTGCCCCAGCTCTTGCCAGTTCCAGTGGCGTTCTTCCCCGGTAATGGGCGGAATCCACGGAGGTCTCGGAAGCTGGGACAATTTTTATTATGCATGATGATGGAGATGATGGTAAGATGATGCTATGAAGGTCCATGTGGTTTGGGACTGCGGGAGAGGGCCGCATTCCACGCTTCCTGTCCTAAATATCCCGGCATTAACCAGGCCCGGGAACTAAGGCACCTGCGGTGCCGACCGTGTAATCATCCACATCATAAGACGTGTCATACCAAGGGAAGCACCCCCCCCCCCCCCCCCCAAGTCGCACCCGTGAAGTAGGTGAATCTCGGCTGTGTGGCAAAAGCCTCCCCACTGGGCCCATAGCACACCCGCTCTGGGCAGAAGCCGACCTAGGTAGGACTAAAAAATCCCGCTTGCCTCGGCTGGGACTCCGGAACCCGGGTCTCCCGGTCCATGGTCGGAAGTGCTAACCACTGCACTACGGGGACCGGTATTTTAGTGTAATTTAAAATAAAAGAAAAACCGATGAAGCATGCCCCTGAACAGCCCTAGCATTACACGTGTGCTTTACAGACGCGCACTCCTGGCTTTGCCACTTTGCCATTCGATGTCCCGGGGAGCCGGGACAGCCGAATGGTAGAGCGTTGGGCTATCAATGCTCGGGTGGTGAGTTCGAATCCCGGCTGGAGCCAAATATTTGTGATGGTCTTTTCTCGTTGCCCCGTCTCTGATATCACCCTTACGTGGTGGAAAAGGACGTTAAAGTCCTAAACGCCCACCCACCCACTCATTAAATGCCATATATTCTTCCTCCTTTTTGGATCACGGCAAATTTTAAGCCCTCTGTAAGTCAGTCTTCCAGGCAAGCCGGCCGTGCAAGTGCACTACAGCATGATGCTAACCATAGACCCGGCGGAAAGGCGCCCGTGTCATCAGTCTAACGACGAGAACACCTCCGCCAGTGCAACTACAATAAGAATCGGGTCACAAGTTATCATTGATGCCATCGGTTTTAACTTGAAACCAGTTCGTAGCTGAACAGTGCTCGATAACCACGGCCACCTCCATTAGTGACACAGTAAACCTTGTACTTCCATCACCACACACTGCTGATAGACGACACATTCACATGCTTACTATCTCAATCATGTCACTATTCTTTCTTTCTTACCGCCGCTATCTCCGTGCACTTCTTTCACCGACTGCCGGTATAGGTGTCCGCGAAAGTGGTCACGTTCCATTCAGCCGGCCGAACGTAAACTTCAGAGGGATCTCTAGTTGCCGCTTTCCGACTTTTCAGCTTTCACAGGTAATCATTTGCCGGAAACATATCATTTGTTTAATCGGACTGAAGGTTTAGAGAGTAAACTTGTCTTTCTCGGTTAAGCATACTCACCTTTGCCGCAGAGTGTTGCACGTCTTCATTTTTTTTTTTAAACTAAAAAGGCCACACACTAAACAAAAACAAAAGTCTCCCAGTGAGAAAACACTCGGATTGTAAGATCAGATCTGAGTAGCCGCTCTGCTGAAGCTTCATGCTAAAAATCAAGCCCCGGTGACGTAATGTTCATTAGTCTGCTGAGGCGGCGTCCTTCCCAACCCCATACACAAAACTGTGCAGTCCGTTATTCATGCCCTGGCCGGCACACGCATAAGGATATGGTAAAAAAAAAAAAAAAATTAAAAAAAAAAAGTCATCCGTCGGATCAAAGCTGCCATTTTTCAACACATCAAACATCCCTCTTTTCACCCAAAACAAAAATCAAATGCACTTTTAGCCGGCAACGCAAAAAAAAAAAAAAAAAGGAAAGGGGGGGGGGGGGGGAATTTTAATACTGCAGGTCCCTCTTTTCACTCAAAACAAAACTCTGGGCTCAAATACACACTTTTAGCAACTCAAAACAATCCAGAAAAAGGGAGAAATTAATTTTAATAATGCAGGACCTCTTACTCCTTAACTTGCCTAATTTAAATTGTGCTCTGTGACCTGTAGAATGGATCGTGTGCGGTGGCTCTTAATGGTTGTGACGGTATGCATGGTGACTGTTGCTACACGGGCCAGCCCTCTGGACGACTACGTCAACCGGTTCGACCCCACTTACAACTACACCGTCATCAGCAAATTCCGTGGACCCAACTACACGCTCTACAACATCAATATGACATCGCAGACTTGGAAATCAAGTGAGCGATTCGGTTTGGGTGGTGGTTGGTGATGTTTGAGTGTGTGTGTGTGTGTGTGTGTGTGTGTGTGTGTGTGTGTGTGTGTTTTCCGGAATTTTCTCCTGTTGTTTTTCTTTGTTTGTTTTTTGGTTGTTGTTGTTCGTTTCTTGTTTTTTGTTGTTTTGTTTGTTTTTGATTGTTGTTGTTGGTTTGTTTGGTGTTTTGTGTGTTTTTGTTGTTGTTTTTGTGCTTTTTTTGTTTTGGTTTGTTTTTTGTTTTTTGTTTTTGTTGGTTTTTGTTTTGTTGTTGTTGGTTGTTTGTTTTTGTTTTTTTTTGGGGGGGGGGGGGATGTTTTCATTTGGCTTTATGTTTTGTTTTTGTATGTTGTGTTTTTGTTCGTATGTCTTGGGTTGTTATTTCAGTTGGGAGGGGGGAGGGGAGGGGGGGGGGTCATTGTATCAAGAACATTAAGCTTTTGTGAATGAGCAGGCAAGCTATGTTGGTCACACATATCACCCATCACATATATCGGCGCGAGTAATGTGTTCATCAATAAAGAGACAAATATATAAATGAAAATGGTCCAGCGGCGTTAGTACAAACTTCACGTGCTGTGTGTAGCGGCGGTGCTTGACCGGCCCGTGTGGTGGCACTACCTGTCTGTTACTGTGCCTGACGTCATCAAGTACAAGGCGGCAGTCCTCTTCATCGACGGTGGCAGTAACCATGACGGGTAGGCATTTAGCATCATGAGTAAAGCCATCTGCAGCCCCCCCCCCCCCCCCCCCCATATCTTTCCTTTCAAAACCTCTCCCTAAGCGCCGTGAGCACTCAGTTAGGGTGGAGCCGTGCGCTACATCAAGTCTCCATCATCATCATCATGATATATTATGACGGGTTGCCGGGAATCTACCTAGACCTTCAAAAAGCGACGTGCGCTACTGCAGTGAACATGTGTTACAGGTCCACTTCCGTCTGATTGCAGGCCGTCGGCCTCTCAGTGGTGTCAGCTTCTTGTTGGCGGTTGTAGTTTCTCATGGCTGGCTTGTCAGGGTAGACGTTATCTGTTAAGAAGCAGGGCCCGTATGTAAAAGTCGAGGTTAATTTAGCCCACGGCTACGGGCCTAAACCCAGACTAGGACAAAAGAAACCCAAAAGCAAAATTAGATAAGAAAGGAAGCGAAGAAAGGTAAAAACAATCCTTCTGTAACGGCTTAGGCACCTTGCTGGAACGAGCTCTCTTCTTGATTTAAAACAAAACAAAACAAACAAACAAAAACAAAACAAAAACAAAAAGCAGAAAATTTAACCCTAGAGCTAGTTTAGTTCGAGGTTAGACCCCACCCCGGGGCTAAACTCCCTAACCCCGACTTTTACATGCGGGCCCAGAGCCCTACCATCCCTAGCCCGGCCTCTATATGACAAGACTTGTTCAAAAGAACAAGCCACTGCACACCAGTAGGAGCCACTTCAAGTCACCATTATGCAACGCCGGCGTGGGCTTTTCCCAGACAGGCCCGAGACCGCTGCAGATTGCATGATATAAATCATAGTGGCTTGAAGTGGCTCCTAGTGATCTGAAGATTTCAAGTCAATTTTCTATCTTTGCAAGGGCTTTTAAGCGTTATACTTGAATTCCTGCTTCTTCCAGTGCTGATGGAGTAACCACTCGAAAGTCAGTACTGATTCTGCTTCTACTACGTACGGCTGCCGGGAGGCTGTTCCACAGATCGATGCTTCTATGTATGAAGCCGGAATGTTTTCAAAGACTGGATCAGTCTGGTGTACTCTTTTTTTCAATTTTGAATTTGTGCCCACTTGTATCATGTTCAGTACTACTTAGTTTGATGAAGTTGCAGACCTCTGGATCGTGTTTCTCCGTCAGTCAGTATTTTGTAAAGCTCTATCAGGGGTGTGTGTGTGTGTGTGGGGGGGGGGGGGGTGTTTAGGAGTGTAGCGTCCTTTTCCACCACATACGGGTGATATCAAAGACGGGGCAACGATGAAAAGGCCAGCACAAATATTTGGCCCCAGGCGGGATTCGAACTCACGCCCGAGCATTGGAAGTCCAACGCTCTACCATTCGGCCACCCCGACTCCTCATATAGTTCTATCATATACTGTTTTACATTTCAGAGTGGGGAGTTTCAGTTTTCTAGCCTTTCCCCGTAGTAGGGCCGGTATCTCCTGGTAAAATGCGTGCAGAAAAATTTGTGCTCTTAAAATTATTCGGTGTCTCGAGTGGTGGAAACCGCCGGGCCAGAGACACACTGATGATGTACACTGATGGGTCAAGAGAGGTCAGCGCGGACCTAATAGTGTGTGTGTGTGTGTGTGTGTGTGTGTGTGGCAGCCCGCCGTCGCCAACAGACAACTTCGTGGCGCTGACAACAATGCTTGGCGCCAGTACTGGAGCCGTGGCCGCAAACCTCAAGCAGATCCCAAACCAACCCATTGTCTTCAAGGTAAGACAGCCATTTGACTTCTTTCCCGTTGAATCTGTGCTGTGCAATATCTGAGAAACCAGACAAAGTGAAACATTCGGCGCAGATGTCTGTTCTACAGACCGCAGAGAGACGGAGATGTAGATCATGAGAGTGACGCTAGCTACCAGTAGCAGTACAAATACGGAGCTACTCCTAGACGTAGTTTCACACTTGTGCCTCAGTACTTGAACACTCATCGACAGAGAGAGAGAGAGAGAGAGAGAGCTGAAGACGACCGACAACAAAACTTTGATACAAATACCTCCCAGTGCGAAGTCTTAATATTCGTAATGACTGTCAGTGTTCGCCGCAGGAGAAAAACTGCCGCTCAGTACAAACCTCTAAGCGTGAGGCTTTTTGTACTGATATGAATAAACGGTGTTCCTTTTGGTCACTGCGACCATTTTCGTGACTTTGCGGCTTCGAATAGTAGAGAAATATTACTGTCTTTGGCCTGACGCTTCTGTACCTGTACTACACGCCGACCGACAAACCGAGTCGCTAAAACTGACTGAATGGCCACCACTGAACTGACCAGCCTGTTTAGCTGGTTTTCACTTTTCAGCCCGCAACCAAGTAACGTCTGCTCAGTACGCGGCCACGGTACGCGCTACGCACATCAGTAAAACAGCATTGTATATCTATTATCTATGCCAGCCAGAGTCACGATAATGGTGTCAGATGTTATATTGTGTCCCAAGTGACTGAATCCGATGCACGGATTTGGCGCACTGATTCGATGAAACTGAGTCTACAAAAGTCCTATGATGCCTGACAAAGGTCTCAGTAATCAGACTTCAACGTCCATGGTAGGCCTATTCATACTGAAGTCCCACACATTGTCTGTCACATTGCTGAAATACGTCTGGGAGTTCAACCGCCTGTTACCCTTACCGGGTTCAGTCTCAGGTCAGGAAGCGTACGCCGTGAAGGGTGGAGGACCGGGGAGGGAGAGTAAAGTGATTGGAGGCCCTACAAACAACTGTCAATGACTACAGAATAGAAACAAAAGTTTGTGAAATGTCAGTGACCACTGATATCCTTGCAGGCTGACCCGACCCAGAAAAGCCGTGATGAGGACGCGGTGATCGCGTGGACGTGGAAGACCTTCATCCAAAACACGAGCGACCCGGAGATCCTGCTGCGCATGCCTATGACCAAGGTGACAATCGTGATTTGAGATGTTCCAACATTCCCAGTGACTGATTAGCGTTGCAGGAAATGCAGCTGATATGTTATGCCAACCATGTAAGATTACTGAAGGCTCCAAGCATGCCTTAGACAACTTCGTTTTTCCAAAGTGTCAAAGTGTGTGCCATCCTATTTTCATTGCACATCTTTGAAATCACCCTCCTGGTTTGTCCGGTTCATCTCAGTGATTCGGGAGACCTGGGTGGTCAGATTCCTACATTCACAAAGGCTGGTTAGAGCATTGTGGGGCGGCGGGGATTTTGACTGTATGTCGGCTGGGTGGCAACTTCGGTCGGAATCAAAAGTGTGACAACTATAAGAGCCTACGCACTGCAACCCGGCGTTAGAAATCACGAACGAAGTCGCTGTTCGGTTTCTACGTCACCCGACAGGCCCGTAAAGACTGCAAATATAAGTGTGGGAAATCCGAGACAACGAAAGGGGACTGTACTGTTCACTGATGGCGGCTGGTACAAATTTCCGCCGCAAGATCGTAAATCAGTTTGAAGCACGCATTTACCTACGTGTAAACAACTTTTCACCAGTAAGATGTATTTCTTTTTATCTTCTTCTTCTTCTTCGTTTTGCTTTGTTGCTCACTACAGCACGAATTTGGATGCGTCACCGGCAGACGATCTCCAGCCTTGTTTTCCGAATCGTGTGCTACAAACTCTAGTCTATAGTATACGAACTACTTCCTGGGCCCGTATGTAAAAGTCGAGGTTAATTTAACCCACGGCTACGGGCCTAACCCAGACAAGGACAAAAGAAACCCAAAAGCAAAATTAGATAAGAAAGAAAGCGAAGAAAGGAAGGAAAAAAATCCTTCTATAACGGCATACGCACCTTGCTTGAATGGGCTCGCTTCTTGATTTAAAAAAAAAAAATTAACCCTAGAGCTAGTTTAGTTCGAGGTTAGACTCTAACCCAGGCTAAAAGCCCTAACCTCGACTATTACGCCCTGGTGTACAGAAGACACCAAATAAGCTCCCCCCCCTTACCCCCTCTCCCCCCCCCCCCCCCCCCCCCCCCGGCACTGACACACTCCCTTGTATTCCCTCTAACCAGATTTTGAGATGTGTCGATTCATGTGTGTTAGGCAGCTGTTCGCGCCATGGACACCGTGACCGACTTTGTGATGAAACAACAAGGTGTCAACGTCAGCGAGTTCTTCGTGGCAGGGGCATCCAAGGTATTTGTCCCCCCCCCCCCCCCCCCCCCCGAACCTGCAGTCAAATATTAGCAAACTGTCATCACTGTAGTTGTTCACCATTGTCATTCTTTCCTCTCTTTTCTTCTGCGTCCCCTGTTTCATTCCTCACAATTACCTAGAATTAACAAGGGGAGCCGGGGTGGCCGAATGGTAGAACGTTGGACTCTCAGTGCTCGGGTCGTGAGTTCGTATCCCGGCTGGGGCCAAATATTTGTGCTGGCCTTTTCATCGTTGTCCCGTCTTTGTTATCACCCGTATGTGGTGGAAAAGGACGTTAAACCCCGAAACACCCACCCACCCACCGACCCACCTAGAATCAACAAGAAAGAAAAATATTAGCTACTTATCTTACAAGACACATTTGACCGTCAGCACGTCGACGTTTCGGCTTTGTGCCTTCATCAGGACAAAAAACAAAAAAACAAAAAAAACTTTTTTTTCTCTCTTTTGTTGTTTAGTTGTTTATATCCACTTGCAGTCAGTTTCGCTTCCTTTTCTGTTTTCCCTCACAATTACTGAAAATGATTATCTGCGGTGGAGGGAGAGAGAGAGGGTGGTGGTGGTGGGGGGGGGGGGCTAGAGTTAGTTACTTGGGCATTTAGGGCTTAACGCCGCGCAAGCAACAAAGGCTAATTCGCGGCTAAGGGGGCCGGGAGGTGTGTGTGTGGGAGGGGGGGGGGGGAGAGAGAGAGAGAACAAGAACAAGAACCTTTATTTTACAACGGTAGAAGTTACAGACATAATTATATACATGACGATCCGTTTATTTTACAGAGGAAAAAGTATTTATACATGTATATAATCTTATCTTACTTAATTGTTGTCCGTGTGTTGTATGGTTAATTTGATTTTTTTGCGCAGCGTGGCTGGACAACCTGGACAACAGCCGTTGTTGACAAGCGTGTGGTCGGCATCGCTCCCATTGTTATGGACCTCCTCAACATGGTCAAGGTTTGTTACAAGGTTACAGACCAGTAATAGCTTCCGGGTCATGTAGTAGAACTACGCTAAATATAGTAGAAAATCTTTGCCCCCAATCTTTGCCCGTTAAATTAACCTCGACTTTTACATTCGGGCCCTGAATATAACCAAAGACTATGGAGAATGTGTATGATCTTTGATGCAACGCCGATTGCAGACACTTTTTCAGGGCTTTTGGTTCTCTTCAGAATCTGCATCATCATTTCCGTGCGTACGGCGGCTGGACGTTCGCCTTCAAAGACTATTACGACCTGAATTTCACCAGCCAACTGGACAACCCGAACACACAGCTCATGGCCGACATCGTAGATCCCATCTGTAAGTCACAAACTGTCTGCAACGCTAATAGTGAGATTTAGTAGGACTTCGTAAGGAGTACTTCGTTGAGGAGCGTAACCCATTTACATGTAAATTAGGCTCACACGGCAGAGGCTGCGAGCTGCTAACGCGCTGCGATTAGCTAATGGTACCCGTAACGTGCCTAATTTACATGCAAGTGGGTTACGCTGCCCAACGAAGTTCTCCGTACGAAGCCCTACTAAGTCTCACTAATGTCTGTATTGCTGAGATTGTCATTGGCATTGTCAAATTAGCGACTCCATTCCTGTCAGTCAAAAGGGGCGAGCCCCAAGAATTCAGCCAGTCGCGTCCCACGGCATACATAATGAGCACAACACATGGCACAGTCTGGCAAACTTTTTGCCAGACATTACAACTAAGGAAGCACATGTAGTTTGATATGACTGAAACATAGAAAGAAAGCAGTAAGTCCATTGACGTCATTCGAGGAAAAAGATCATTACGTCAATCTCTTTCATCTTGAAATCACCCCTCTTTAAAAAAAAAAAAAAAGGAAAAAAAGAGCATTTTTATGAGAAAATATTTTTTATTACAAAAATTGGGCATAGCGGCCAAGCTGAGAGCGGAGATAACATGGTTGTGGGTGCTTGGTACATGTAACAGCGTCCTTACGCGTTCGCGCCCGGGGTCTAGCTAGGTGTGTGGTTGGCAACGGTATGGAAGGGTTCTGCCCAAGCGCTGGTTGCATGGTCGTGATAAAGTTAATTCCTATTTTAGCCTACGACGCGCGTCTGACCATGCCCAAACTGGTGATCAGTACTGGAGGGGATGAGTTCTTCCTGCCTGACGACTCGCACTACTACTTCAACAACCTCACCAAGCCCACCTACCTCAGGTAAATGTTTGACGAACATTGTCTGCCACGGCCGCACGCACGAAACGGTCATTGTAGGTGATTAGTGAAAGAAGTGCCGTGGTGCAGTCTTCAGTGCATCGGCCTCTCTCTCTCTCTCTCTCTCTCTCTGCCTTGTGTAGTTTTTTGTTGTTGTTATTTTTTATTTTTTTATTGAAGAAACGGCGGATTGAAAATTAATCATCGTTTGGTTAAATCACTTCCACTGGAAAATAGAGAACGTTCGTTCTCTCCCCCCCCCCCCCCCCAAAAAAAAAAACAAACAGAAAAAGAAATCGACAAAGAGCAGAAAAGTGACAGGGGACAACTCCAGCTGTCATCTTACCTT
Organism: Batillaria attramentaria; assembly: GCA_018292915.2. Classification (NCBI taxonomy): domain Eukaryota; kingdom Metazoa; phylum Mollusca; class Gastropoda; family Batillariidae; genus Batillaria; species Batillaria attramentaria. Next base: position 595,912 of record JACVVK020000392.1, on the reverse strand, counting down.
TTAATAATGATAATAATAATAATGATGATAATAATAATAATAATGTATTGCCCTTGCATAAGACAGGAGTGTGTTGGTGTCATTATTTCTTATTTTGTAAGAGTTGCACAGTTTCTTCAAGCCAAATATTTAGAATCTGTGTATGTGAGCATGCATGCATACTTGTGCCTATGCCAGCACTACCCATACCTGGTTCAAGTTATGATTGCGCTGCCTCATTTGTCGGTGTCTGTTTACAGAATCCTGCCCGACGCGGAACACAGCTGTGCGGGTCACGAGATCAGCCTGTTCTTCACGATGCGGGCCTTCTTCCTTTCAGCAGTGACTGTAAGTATTCAGATGGCCTTTGTTCAGGTGTGATTCGAGACTGATTGTCTAGTTGGTTACCGCCTCTATGTTCCTAACGCCGCTGAGATGGAAAACTGTCGCTTTCGAAGCTGTAAGACTGTTTGCCGGATAGGAGGATGTGTCGTCTGGCCATTGCGACCGTTTTTGTGACTCTGTGGCTTCTAATATTTTAGAGAAATACGACTTGCTTTGAGCCTACGGTCCATTTTTGAAGAGACTGGGACTCGATAGAGCTGCTAAATATAGCAACCAATCAGCGCCGTCTAGCTGGTCCTCAGTCCGCAATCAAATACTGTCGTCTGCTACACTTCTAGAACAACTTCTGCGCCGGCCAGAGTCAGTCACCACAATGGTCTTAGATGCTATACTGTGACCAAAGTGACTGACTGATGCAAAGATTCAGCACATTCGATAAAAAGGTTTACGCTCTTGTATGCTTGTCGTGCGTATTGAGACTTTCAAGCCATCAGTTGGCACCTGTCTTCACTGTGTAACACCTTCGTGGACGGAAACGGCGCAAACTGAAGCCTTACGTGGTAACTTAGTTCTACTTCGATTCGGAACTTGTGATTTCTGATGGACTTGTTGCAGGGCACCCCGCTGCCAAAGATGAACTGGACTCGAGAAGCCGTAAGTAGACCGTAGTGAGTTCTTAACTGAAGTTGTGTGGGGAGCCAGGATAGCCGAATGGTAGAGCCGGCGTTGGGCTTTCAGTGCCGCTTGGCGGGTCGTGAGTTCGAATCTCGGTTTGGGCCAAATATTTGTGCTGGCCTTTTTCTCGTTGCCTCGTCTTTGATACAACCTATACGTCAGTTGTGGAAAAGGATGGTAGCAGAGAAAGAGTGTTTGTGAATGAAACACACACACACACACACACACACACACACACACACACACACACATTAGTCACAGAAAATAGCATGCATTAAAAAAAAACACAAAAAACAGCGATTTAAGATCTGGAGTTTAAGGACTGTTGTAGGAGAGAAAGAGTCTGTTCAGTTGTGAAGGAAACATCGTATTTCTACAGACGCCGACTGGCGGTATTATCCGACTCACAACAGATCGGCCACCTCTGACTGTTCTCACGTTCTTCGCCAAGACCATCAGTACTGAACGGTAAGCAGATACTGTCAATGTAGTTTTGGCGATACCAGGGCCAAACCTCCTGCAAAATCTGTTTAAAAAAAAAAAAAAAAAAGATCATTTGGCCGATAGCACGCCACACAAATATGAATGTCACTGACTTGTTTTGTCTGATCAGTTTTGACGGGCATTGTAGGATTATCACTTTGGGGCGGTCGGTGGTCTAGTGGTGAAGACGTTAGTCACCAATGCGAGAGGTCAAGGGACCGAGTCCCACTCGGGGCGAAGATTTTTTCTTTCTCGTATGTGGCGCCGTTCATTCGGGCCGATCGTCGGGGATTCTCTCCGGGTACTCCGGCTTCCTCCCCGGGCCTCTACTTTGGAAATGTTCAGCCCACAAAATTAAAAAAAATAAATGCAATTCTAAAATTCCGAAACTTAAATTGCCGAGCTGGCCGTTCGCCGGCACCACGTGATTGTAATGTGTTCATGTGTTCATATCCAGTGTGTGAGAGAATGCGTGTGGTTCACGTGAGCGCGCGTGTTTGGGTTTAGCTCGCGGCGCTTTGAGCCCGGAATATTTGGGATAAAACGCCTATATTAATGTGCTTATTGTTATTTTGCAGACGTGACTTCCGACTGCTGGTGGCCAGTCCGGATGATCCCACGAAACCCTGGCCACAGCCCGTCGTGTGGCACTCCAGGGAGACTGAGTACTTGGTAAACTCTCTCTCTCTCTCCTCAGTCTATGTTCCTGTAGCTTATTGATTTTTCTCTGGTTGCCCCGTCTTTGGTATCACCCATACGTGGTGGAAAAGGACGTAACACTCGTACTGAAACATCCAACCCACCCGCCCTTATAGTTTTTTCTTCCTTTGCTCATATTCTCGTGTGTGTGTGTGTGTGTGTGTGGTTTCATTGAGTTTAAATGTGTAACTTCTTTCTACATTTTCCCCCTTATGTTCCTGTAGCTTATACTCGTAGATGTTCTTCCTTTGCTCATATTCTCGTAGTTTAGCAACGGCAAGTTCAAACGTGGTATTTCTGCCAAAACTTCTACCGTTGGAAAATAAAGATTATTGTCATTGTCATTCTCTCTCTCTCTCTCTCTCAGCATGTGTGTTTGTGCACGAGACTAGTGGCATAAGAAGCCTGTGGCCTAGCGGATGGTCTCAGCGCCTCTGATATTCACAATGTTATTTTCAAGGGCAATATGCACGAGACATATATACATTTTCGCATATAAACTGACACTGTATGTATACAAATATAAAGTAAATACAAAGCTGCGACAAAGTAACAAGTATGTCAAAATGACAGTGGTTTTGTTCGGTTTTTGCAGGGAAACAACACATTCCAAGCAACGTTCGACAACCCAACGCAGGGTTGGTTGGGGTTCTTTATTCAGGTAAGCGATGGCACAGTCATGGGTCATAACTATTGGGTCTTGGGTGGTGAAAGAAACTACGTCATTGTGAGAGACTTCCGCGTCTGTTGGTGGCACGTGTTATAACAGCAGTGTTAGAGTTTCAGTTGCTACCGGTTGAACTCAACGTCATTTCCCCATCCCCCACCTTCCTTCCCCCTAAACAACAATAACAACAACAAAACCAAACAAAAAAACAAACTTCAACAACAAAAATAAACAAACAAAACACGAAATACCCGGAAAAAAAACCAAGCCAAAAAACCAAACAACTAAAACAAAGAAAAACAACAGAAACCCAAAAATAAACAAATTAAAAACAAACAAAAAACAAACACACACACACACCCAAAAAAAACCCAAAAAAAAAACCCACCAAATAAACCCCAACAAAACACCATCAACAACACCCCCACCCCCTGAAAGAAAGCAGTATGTTCATTAATATCAACATAAACCACGGCCGTCAACATCAAAAACTCAACTGTTGGTACTTGGGCGCTCTGCGCGGGGAAACACATACATTGTGCAGGAATCTGCACGCATTTCGCAAGTTCACGAACAGGTTGGTGAACACTTGCTGGATGTGCCCACCACATGCAAGACTGCCTTGTGTGTGTGCAGGTGACGTTTGAGGGTGTGGATGACGGAGCTGTGCTGGAGTTCACAACAGAGAGTCAGATCATCCCCGACACTTTCCCATTCCCCGAGTGTTCCGGAGCCTCTTGTTTCGGCACCCTTGTTTAGACAACAACCCGTGTCACTGTCTTCGTGGACCCAGAACGTGTACGTGTATACAGCTGCTCGTTTACGGCACATGTGCGTGTACGGCATGACGCCCGGACTAGATGCCTGTGCTAAAATCGCGTGCAGCCGATGTTACTGTAAACTGCAGAACTTTATTTTACGCGTGGCCTTGTCTCTGTTACTTGAATGTTTTGTAAATGTAGTGGTTCTGCTTTCAGTGATGAGTTTTCAGAGGTAAGATTTAGCTTTGTTTGGTTATTTCAACCTCGAGTGCTCAGTGTCTCTGTACCGCAGTGTCGGTGCGGTTGTAGGCGAAGTGCGAAGCTCAATTCATTTACATTTTCGTTCAAGTTGTCAATAAACATTTAAAGCTGAAACTGCCACTTCCTTTTAAAATTTAAGAAATTTGCACATCTGTTTCCACATCTGTCAGCCACACACACCATACACCAAACTCTCCAGTGAACAATTTTTTTTTCTTGGGTTTATTTATAATATTGTACATATACATGAGGCGGGTGAGAGGATACACAAACCACACAAAGATGTTGCACTATGACACACGAATGACACAAGTCAGTCTGTGCTGACACATACCATACAACTCGTTGCGTGGAGTTCTAGTCCAGCGACACACACACACACACACACATATACCAGCAGACACCCACCCTCTCACGCAGGCAATGTAGGATTCGGAAACTGACGAAGTAAAACAAGTGGTTACGACCATGAAGTGTCAGACGGATCAGGTAGAATGTTGACGTGTCAGGTAGACGGTTGAAAAAAAAACAACCAAAAACGGTTAAAATACAGGGGAGTGTGAGTTTTGTCGTTTGCTCTGGAGACTGACTGACGGCAACAGCACTCCGCTATCCACAGGGCCCTTGAGCCCGCTCCCAAAGCTGCATCAATTGATTGGAATTAACAGACTTTTGTGTTCCGTGTGAAGCGATCTTGTGACATCTTGTGTGGTATATCATGAGACAGCAGTCAAAGTCGGTTCATGTCTACCATTTTATTGCTGGCAGGGCACCCATTCCCAAGTATACGATGTGGAATGAATCACTCGTTCTCCAACGCACAAACTGTCGCTCCACTACTGCATGTTATTTGCTGTGCAAAAACTCGCTCGAATGGAGAATTCTTATTATCGTCTTACCATTAAGCACAGGCTTCCGCAGCCGCTTTTTGCGGCGGGGATGTTAAGCATCCAGTCGTCTTCTAAATTCCGCTTATAACTATCATGTGGCGAGAGCTGACGGACAGTGACTTGTGGCTGGCAGAATACCCGTGCTGTTGTGTGAAGTGATATATCATGACTTCCGTATCACAGCTTGGACTAGACTACAGACAGGGTCCACCGCTGCCGCTTCGTTCAAGCCTTACGTCTGAATTTCGATGAGATGAGAAGCGGAAAGGACTAGACCATTCACACAGCTGAATAATGAACCTTTTTTTTATTATTACTATTGCTTGTTCTTGAAATTATCTATTAATACTCATTTGGAATCCACTTACACAAATAGCTCAGCGATCGATAACCAGACAGAAAAGTACCCACAATGATTACAAAAGACCGACCAATGGCAGAGATAAGCACTCCCATGCATGAAAGCTGCTCCCCTCTATGTTCCCTTGTCGAAAAGAAAAAAGACCCCCCCCAAAAAAAAAAAACAACCAAAAAACCAAAAAACAAACAAAAAACTCTCAACAAGCGTAAACTATTTCAAATCTTGGATGGCAGAAAATGGCCAATAAACAACGTAATATATCTATAAAAAAAAAAAAGACCATAAATTATGAGCATGAAGAAACATCCCTTTCATGTCACCTTCAGCGTAACGCAGTCACTGCCGTCCATATGAACAGGGGATTGTGATAAAAGGCTTTCCAATAATTCAGACATCAACCTGAAAAAGTTTATGTGGGTGAACATGAAGAGAATAGCGTTGTGACGAGCTACAGAGACGACCGCACATGTTGACAATGACGACGGTATTTAGATGAAGGAGACCCAAATCTGTTTTCCAACATCCGAACCTAACTAATACCAACATTTATTAGGATGGCTGCAACTAAATGGGTTCATCTGGAGGACAGACATTATACAGGGCCAGATGCCAGTTGATTAGTTTCTAGAAAACGTCAAAGGTGAATGAGGTGGGTTAATATTACAGCAACAAGCAGGGTAGAACTATTACAAAGTCCGTAGGGGCAGGAGGTACGCATGAAAGTGTGGCATAACAAAATGTGGGAATGGTGTGGCGCACGTCATGACATGCATGTCCCTGGTGTCAAAGCCATGTACCGTTCGTGTGCTTCAGCAAGTTAAGGAAAAGGTCGATGTACTTTCCTGTACTGATGTACCATATGGATCATACATCACTGAAAAAGTTACATGTGAATGAATGACATGGTCAGAATGTGAGGGATCCACAAGCGGGACTCCGTTTCCGTTGTTTTCAGTGGGTTTTATGTCTGTCTGTTTTTGTTTGTTGTTTTGTTCGAGGGTTTTGTGGCTGGGGGTATGGGGGAGGGTAGTTTACTTTCAGTTTTGTAATAGTAAACATTCAACAGCTGTTGAAATCTGAGCTTGAGATATGCACTCAGACTTCGAGACACACAAGAGACGCGCAAGTTCGCTGTAGTACTGTGATGTACACTAGCACAGTGAACTTGTTTTCACACAAGAATGGACACTAGTACTAGTGACGAAATCATCATCCCTCCCCCCCAAACTGATTTTACAGGGTAAGTGAAATGCAGTCTTTCACACATGCACAACTCTAGTGTTCCTGACTAAAGTTATGTGTAATGCAGACAGATAATGGCCATCACACTACCAGGGCAAAGTGACGAAAGGAAATCTTGACAATCATACTTCTATGTCCATTCGTGGTCGACAAGTCACCTCCAAGCAAGTAAGTGTATGACTGGTCAAAGTACTACATGTATGTAGCTTGGTAAACCTAACGTGACAAACAAATACTCTGATTCTTTTCTTCTTTTTTTTGATTTCTGAGGAATTGTTGAGTATCAGGTATGCAGTTCACAGATATGGTATTTGACAGCGGCAACATACACAAGAAACAGATAAAAATGGACATGAACACAAACGCTTTGTACAAATGTTCAATTGGTAAATACTGAGGGTCTGGCGACCCCGACACATTACAACTTTAAAGTACGCCCACCCAAATTCTGTTCTACATCTGCTAAAATGCGCGCTGACAGCAAAACGCTACAGGTCTGACATTCGGTTTACATATTAACCATGCTTGACAACTAGCACAACAGCCAACATTCTCCAGTAGACAACAGTGGGATTCACAATATTCTCTGTTACAAACAACTCCAGACGAAAACGCTGAGAAAATGGGTGGTCATACAGAATCCGTTGCAATGTGCACACATACACACACATGCAATCACGCTCACAGCATTTCCTTCCTTTACGTTTCACATAAAGTGTGGTGCAGATTCAAACAGACATGACAGGTGGTATTACTATGTACAAATGTTATGTACTGATATATGTACACAATGCCAATGCATACTACACGCATGTCAAACAAGTCAGCATCAGTCATAAAATGCGGGAATACTCGCACCCCATGTATTCATCAAACTGTACAGATGTCCGCGGCAAAATACTGCTCACTAGTAAATCACTCAAAAGGACAAATTCTGAAGCCATTTGTACATGAGTGAGGTGGGAAAGAATGATAACGTGAACCGAGTGAGACAGCTTGCACTATGATTATGTGAGGGAGGCATGAGGATGATGATATCTCGCTTTCCTTGCTAACGTTTCTTCGACACTAGTTTGAAATATGTAGTGGCATCAAGAAAGAAGTATTTGTCCTGGCTGAGCAGTGACCCCCCCGGTCCTTTCAATAAGACAAAAGCAAAACCCAGACGAGTTGAAACATACACTCCCAAAAATCATATACAGCACAACTTTTGCTGAAAGCTGCAAACTGCCTAAGGCACTGCGCACAAGTGGGCTGTAGGGGTGAAGTTTTGGGCTGTATGTTGTCAGGTATGTCTGCTTCACATTTTGAACACTGCCATGACCATGTCATGTCGGCTTTATTTTTAAGCTGACACTGCACTACAGAAAAATACAAATTTCAACAGTTTTAAAACACCATCTTATCCTTTTTATCACCATTCCTACGTTCTTAAAGCTGGCAGAGTTGTTATCTTGCCTATCTCACAATGCAAATTTGGGTCACGCAAAGGGGTTTTAACATGGAGCATTGCGGTTTCATGCAGTTGGAGTGACATTTTTTTGATCGGTGGGGGCACCCCTGTTCATTACTACTAAGAAGTGCTGAAAATGTGAAGCATAAAGTTGCCCTGTTAAAATCTGTATGACCAACTTCATGCCCACATATACTGCGCACTTGTGCATAGTGCCTTCAACAATTTTCAACCTTTAGGAAGAACTTGTGCAGTACATACAGCTCGCCGGTTCAATGGAAGAAACCAATATTTGTTGATACAGCACTGTAACAAGTGTCACTGCTGCTTTGCCAACTTTCGGTGTAAAAACCCTCGCAACACCCCCCTTTCAAAGATTCTCGCTTACACACCTTGCCCACCCCTCCAGTATCACCAGAATATGCAAGCACACCTAAACATTCAGTGCAAACAAGAACCAGTCGACAGACAGCATGGACCCCCTAAACATGACAGGTACTGGCACACCGGTCTGAAGCCAATGTGTACTCCATCTGGAGTGGTCACAACATGCAAGTCCAAGTATGGCAATCACTGAGTCTCCACTTTCAACTTCAAGATGTCCACTCAACACAGTTTGACTAAAGTGCGGAAGAGAGGCTGTGTCCCCCCCCGAACTGCAGAGATAGTCCGTTGTTTCTTTTTGGGGAGGGCAGCTAGCTGTCAGACCAAGCGAAGTAAAGAGCAGTCAGCCAGCTGCCACATGGAGATCACGCATGATTTGGCACTTGGGAAGGGTCCGTCATTTTCGTACATGCTTCGAGGATCCCGAACGAGCATTGTCTTCTTTGGAGGCGCTGCCTCTGCGCAGGCCAGAGTTTATTTGTCCCACCATCTGCCCCTGTTGCATGGGGGTGGCTGACATGCGTGTCATTTCTCTCTGCATCTCCGACCCTGTGGGAATACCGCGGTGAAGACGAGTGCTGGTGCGCCGCTCGCGCTCTCTGGACATCGGGCGTGGTGATGCACCTGCAACGAGAAGATTTTTTTTTATCTTGAACCAAATTTGCAGGACCTCTACAGGAATTTTTAAAAAATAAAAAATGGTTACAACTACTACAAGAAAATAACTGCCCAAACCTCAATCTTCATAAAACAGTGACCAATACCTGATACACGTGTTTTTAAAAGAACAAGATCTTCCCTACATTACGAATTAATGTTTACCAGCCAGCATCTTTGCTTCTGCACTATTTGTACCACAGGCGTCAGTGAGACGGCAGCGAACCTGGAGCCCTTTTCCGCAGGTTTTACTCCTGGATTGGAACGTCCAAGACGAGCAAGGTCTAGCAGGTAGCCTTGGCTCACACGTGGCAGTGCACATCGATTATGCAATACATGTACTATGGTGGATGAAGGAAGCAACTTCGGCGACAACTGCTGTATGAACACCATGTGCATGAGAGTGCTTGCAGTTTGGATGTTGGCTTATACAGTGTGTTGGTACCAAGATTTTTTACTCTCTACTGTATCTTGATGCTAATCTGAAGCAATTCTTTGCTGAGTGTTACTGCAGCACTCTGAGAGAAATGACATAATACACCAAAAACACTGTATATGGGCTTCAGAGATATCGTTCTTCATTTCAGCTACAGTTCTTATGTAAGTAACCATTTCAGGATGCATGTGGCCACTTAGCAACTATTCAATAATGGCAACCATGATGTGGCAGATTCACCAACCTTCCACATAAACAAAAAAGATCTGCACCCCCCCCCCCCCCCCCCCCCCCCCCCCCAAACACATCCCTATGTTTACTGTTTCCCACCCACCCACCTACTGGCTTTCACTCTGTTCCTAACACTTACCTGCCCACCCATGGGCTTTGATTTTCTCGTGACCTGTGTACACAGCGGACCTGAGACTAACCACAACACACACCAGGGCGCCCTACATCTATACTATCGATATCAATGCCCGCTCGTTCAATTCACCTAAAGTTTCATCCATCGTTTGCAGTTCAGTGAAAGTATGCAAATGAAAACCACCATTCCAGATAGAACTAGTAAAAATACTGGGATGACCATTTATTGTAATATGCAACCCGACAAGCCTCACAGGCATCAAAAACAGCTTGCAACTTACAATGTACAGAAACAGTATACAATTATACTGTGCTCATTCTTGCCGAACAATAACTTTGGACAAAGAGAACAAGTTACTCATAAAACGTGCACATACATAACAAACAAACGCGTGTTCTAAAGACCGTCTTTCATACAGTGAATGGGACATTCCACACCTTCCTCCAACTAAACAAGAATATTGCACGCTTCCCTAATTTTCGGATCAGATGCACAGCTCTTTATGCCACTGCAAGTCATTTGCCACTCGATGTACCCAAGAAAATATTTATCTAACTGGAAAGTGCTTTTTAACATACATATGCAAATTTTCATTGAAATATAAGGGTGAAACTTTCAAGATTTTTCTTTTCAATCCCCCCCCCCCCCCCCAAATAAAAGAAAAAAGATTAGATAAATAAGTTAAAGTAGATCTGTTCAAGAAAAGAGTGGTGCCACACAATTCACAGCAGCATCGCTTTCTGTTTTGCTTTGCTAAGTACTACACATCTTTTACATAATCCACTCCAGGAATATACATGTAACAGGGGATAAATGCAGTTTTCGGAAAGCTTAGCAGAAATTACAAAAAAGAAAAGACTGTGATGTTTAAAGAAGTTTGTTTTCTTTGCTTCTATCTGCAAACTGCAGCACATCACATACAAGCAAAAGATTATCATTCAGAACCATCTTATTTTACAATATTTACATCAAATGGAACAGAGAAGTCATTACTGATTTCACCAGAACCGTGAACGCAGCTGTACTTTGCAAATGTACACAGTGTACAGGTACACACAGAACAAAATCTGGTAGCTAATTCACTTGACTCCATTTCAGTTTTCTAAGGAGTCGGTAGGCTTCAAAACCCACTGGCACAAAACAAATCATTACAAAGTACACATATGTTTCATCTAGCCCAGGTTTCCTGTTTGATTGTGGGATGCATGACAGCTTTTTGTAACAGTTTGTGCCTATCTGTTGTCATGTTCTGAAAAAAGAGATCGTGCAAGTTTTAACAGAGCACTACCATAGTATTTGCTGTTGTATTTTCTGACAGACGTGCGTAATTTTTTTTTCCTTCTGCATACCTAGCACCTGAAATATGCATGCCTGCTTTCTACAAAAAAAAAGTTTTGATCACAGCTTATTACTGTACAAGTACGGGGGAAGGGGGTAATAAGCCCCAAATCTACTGAAAATAAACAAAATTGGTCAAACCTGTATGTACAAGAATTGTTCACTAATGCATCACACTGTCAACGGCAATACAGCACACACTGTAGTTAACACTATCATGCCCGTAAAGCAATCAAACAATACACAAACAGAAATCTGAATGCAAAATTACGCTCGTTTTACAGAACTCAAAACCTTTCAGCCAACAGGCATGACCTAAGCATGCTATCTGTCACTGACATGTAGCTCAGATACCTGTAGCCACGCCCACTGATACCAAAATCAGTATGGCGACCACACGTCTCCTGTTCGCGCTCTTTGATCGGATAGCAAGAGCTGTCAATCAGAACGTGACTACATGTCAACTGTGTCTATCAGTGTGTAGCACTGGTACGTGTAATACATGTAATATCAAGGTCCTACTGAGAAAGAAATGAAGAATTGTCATGGAATATTCACATGTACTTGACCCTGCAGTACAAATGGAGTGATCTAGAGTGATGATTTGGGGTTATCTGTCTGGTTAGTGGTAGAGGACTGCAGAACACTAGGAAGGCTCTTCTTTGAGCTCGAGTGGAACTGGAAAATGCTTTCCTTTGTTTTGTTCGAACAAGGTAAATATGTGACCCTATGTAAATGCCAAAACTTGTTCTTGCCCCCCCCCCCCCCCCTTTAAAAAAACAAACAAAAAACAAAGCTTAAACTAAATACCCGAACAGTTGTCAAACCACTGAATAAATGGTACTTGAAGATGCAACATGTACGTACACACACACACGCAAGAAAAGTTATGGTTATACAGTAAGTATTATGAATACACTTGGTAGTTTATAATACAATTTTTATCAGAAGAACATTTTAATCTGATCACCTGGAAACAAAAATGACAAACATTTCATCCATTCATGCATGCTCTCTTATTATTCACACTCACACTTACTCATTTAAACAGATGTGCACACGCATACCTCCAACACATTCTCCACCAAACCATGTGGTTCAAGGTCAAACCTGCACAATGCGATTACTTTACGCGTTGTTGTTTACAAGGCTTGGGCACCAAACCTAGAAAATCTCAAATTCTGTAAGAGCAACCACCTTAACACCCCCCCCCCCCCCTCCTCTCAGTAAGACTGAACTTTTCAGATGTTATTTTCAGCAAAAGAGCCGGTTTTTTTTTGTTTGTTTTTTTAACTGAATGTGTGAGAGTGATTTATATGTTAGTCAAAGTTTGCAGTGCTTTACACGACCGTCACCCCTGAACAGGATCAGAAACGCCACCCCGTATGTCCCTAAAAGCATGACCTCATCTTTTGCCTGAGGATCCCGCACCAATCAACTGTAGGAATGCATGTGGAAGGGGCAAGACCTTCAGTTGATCACAAACAGGGTCCATTAATCCTGTTCTCCACAGGCAGCGAATGAATAAATTTAATTTTTTACATGTTTTTATTCAGGATTCCGAGTGACTGATGTAATGCTTGGGGGGGTGGGGGAACCATGCTAGCAAGCCATTCCCCCTGTGCATTTCTGACTGGCTCTGCATCATAGGTGTCCAAGCCTAGGTTCTGTCCATCAACCCAGGCAAGAACCGTTACTCTGTTCTAGTTCAAGCTGTATTTGTCTGCCCCTGTGTCACGCAGGCACCACTTGCTCACCCCTCACCAGCTTACTCCCCCCCCCCCCCCCTTGATAATTTAAATGATTAAGTCCAATGAAATTGAATGGAAATCTGAAAATTGTGACCATGGTGAAAGGAAAAGGGAGATCTTTTTATGTTCATCCTGACCGAGAACACAGCAGGAGGGAATATTCAGATCTGCTTATGTGGTTGTCCCTGCCAATATAATTTAATACTGACAAGACAGCAAAACCCTGTTGCATGAACATTCTTGTACAATGCCCCCGTTATTTGCTGATTCAACACAGCTAAAAACCTGAGTTGGTGGCTTCAGCAACATGTACTGTAGATCATCAGCAAAAAACACTTTCAAGCATTACACAGGAAAGCTTCACAAATGTTTCACAAGTTCTTTCTCAGCAATGCGACAAAAACGTTGCAACAAAGCGGCCTGTGGTGAGTGCTATGGCTTCTGCTTTGGTGCTCTGCCATCGGCTGCCATCCTCCGCACTTTTGGTCCGTCCATGCTGTCCCTCACGAGCACTGGCAGACCTGAGCCTTTGAAACTGAGCCGCCCCCCTGTGGAGGGAGTTGGCAAGCGCTCGCTAGCGCGACTATCCGTTACCCCCTCTTGCGACTCGGAACCCTTTGTGGCCAAAGACAACCGCACGGGTAGTCGGTCCTTGGGCCGACACGAAAGACCTCTAACATCTGAGGAGGCAAGAAAAAAAGAACAAAAAGAGGCACTCAGCACCCCCCAAAATAATCACAACAAATAAGCGAGAATCTTGTGAACAAGGAAGAAACGAGAAGCAGAAGGAAGAGAAGAGTGAATGATGCAAGGATGAATGGAATGAACTGATAAATGAGGTACTTCTAGGTGCTTAAGTAACACGAAGTGATATGAACTATACACAACTGAAGGATTTCAACATTCCCAAAGAGAATTCCAAACATAAACTGCATTCACTTTGAGACTTCAAGCACAGCATGCAAGGTAATTGTTAATACAAAAGAAATGTAAATTGCCCAAAAACCAAAAGCATGCAGCATGTTGTAAGCCAAAGACTGGGTGGAGTAAAACAGGGAAATGCAGACCACTAAAGCAAAGAAAGCAAAAAAAGGCGGTTTCTAACAGAAAGCCCAATCACTCAATGAAACCTTGGGGGGGAAAACACTGACAGCACTGCACAGTGGGAATTCCACACATGCCTATCGTATCCACTGAGAACGAATCAAATTAGCTAAGTTTTCAAGCCTGAACCTTGCATCAGTGCTTGGCACTCACACTAGAGAATCTCCTCAGAGGGCTAATGGAAATGTATGCTCTGCTTCCAGTTACAGTCTGCAGCACTGAGCACCAAAGTAACGAGAGTTGCAAGTGCAAGAAGAAAATGAACAATACGTACAGTGCCATTGTACAGTATCAAAGCAAGGAGCATGCAGTTGTAATTTACACAGAAAGATGACACCGAAAATCCACAGCAGACTTGGTCACTTTCAAGCTATGTTTGACATAAATGCAGCATCCTAGTCCTCATCGTTCATTCTTGCTGGAGTACTCACCATTCAGGTCTTTCAGTATTCATTTAAAACAGAACGGCACTAGCAGTTGATTCCTGTCAAATTTGTCGTCATATTGCAGCCACTTTCATCTTCTTGTCTTCGGCTAAATCCTCAGCATTGTGCTTCAATTGTAATTCAAGGGGCAACCACTCAAAGAACTAAAATTCAGAGTCTGGACAGACCAAGAGAAACACATACAGAATTGTGAAGCGAAAGCGATTGAGCCGAGAGCACAAATTTACAAAGTCAATACATGAACAACCACCAAGAATGTGAGATGTAGCCATATCACAATATCCGACAGAGAGGAAGACTGAAGAAGAAATACCCTTCAAACTCAAAGAGAAGAGCCATCGGTAGAAGGAATCTGCGCAGTCGTGTTATGACAGAACATTTTCTGCAGAAGGGCGACTCTCACCCAAGCAACTCAATCAGAGAGAGAGAGAGAGAGTGAAATCCATGTCCGAGACCAGTCATGCAGCAACATAACTCTGTGAAAGCCTGATAAAGACTTTGTCGAGCCATGCACAGTTGACCAACATCTCCTCATCCACAGGGGAAAAGGCCTGGAAGTTTCAACTTGTAATTCAAGCATGGTCTAGGTTTCATTGCAAAACTGCATACACATACAAACAAAGGCTAAAAACAGACCTGCTGAACAAAAAACCAGCTGAAAAACATAAAAAGGCCCCCAAAACTCAAAAAGTCAGGGTGACATACCAAAACTTGCATAAATTTGCCATAAGAAAATCAAATGCTTGAACAGCACATGGGGGGAATAAATGTAATAAAAACTGGAAACATACATCCTGCTGGTTGCTCCATATAACCTTCTGAAGTAACCCAAGAAGCCATACAGACGGTTAAAGATAAAACTATTAAAAGTACTTTGCCTGTGAAGGTACATCATCCCCATTGAAATAAATGTCCTGCCGCCACAAGAGCGGACACGGACATGACAAGTTTTTACCTTACTCTTAGCAGCAGATCTTGGTGTTTCAACCACTTTTCAGATGTATGATGACTCTGATCCCAGTGAAAATTTTGAACTCCAGACAAAATCTTGTCTACACACTGAATGGATGATTTGTGTCCCTATGTCTAAAACTTACAAGTTGTACACAATGTCAACTTACACTTCTCAAGAAATTTCCCCTTTCTATGTACAGCATACAGTTAGGTGATTACCCAATACGAATGTCACAATTAATTTATAAGCGACTGAACTGTGCATTCAACAGCAAATTCTGTACGAACTTCTTTGCTTACGTTCATAGGCATTCATGACAGACGCAAGATTTTCAGTTAAAAGACAGTGGTGCAAAACTGTTTTTGACCAAAGCTGAGGAGATAAATTTAGGATATAAAAAGTGTGTGTGCACCCAAATTTACTTTTCTATCTGACTGTTTACAACTTCCCAATAATCCCCAACTAAAGAAAAAGAGGGGAATTATCCCAAGATGTCTATGTAACTTCATCGAGCTAAATGTGTGCAAAGAAGCCAAAAACAATACCATATGTCTGCACTAGTATGTGCATAGCATTACAAAATGTTAGTTGCAGGTACTCCTTTCTTTAAACGAAGAAGGCAAAAAAAAAAAAGCATGTAAACGTGTACACAGCACGAAAATACCAATATATACAAGTCTATAACCGTTGTTGCACAAAGTTTAATCAGTTTCTTCCATCATTTTTCTAATAACAGCTGTCATTTGTCACAATTTCAAGACAGTCTCATCCCATGTGTGGCTTTTACAATTACTTGCCAAGGCGTTTGATATTGTAAAGAAAACAATTAACATGGACCCTCCCACCCACTCTAGCAAGTTGGCTGCCATTATTCTCCTGAAAGTGAAAAACAAAAATGTCATTTATTTTTTTACATCCTTCATTGTCCATGAAAATTTCAGTTTAACATAATGAAGACACTCAAGTAAAAACATGCACATACAGGGCAAACCAATTACATGAGACATACAATATGCTATGTTCACTCCACTGTCACATGTCTATCATCCTCGTCGTCATCATCATCATCACAGTTCACATAAAACATCAGATCCAGAGTATACGTAACCGTATGTGGATAAAACAAAAACCATGCCAGGTATTCATGCAAAAAAAAAAAAAAAAAAAAAAGCAGCAGCATATTTTACCAGTTTCTTTCTACAAAGTTACAAGCATTCTCTATGTCACTTAATACATAATAAGGAAGCAGGCTGCAAAATCCTCCCCCAACAAAACAGTAAGGTGGACCGATTTCAGCACGATAGTAAACTCCTACATCCATCCCAAAAGCTCAAGATGAAACAATTAACTTCAGTGAACAATGTGCACTGATGCGCTTGCCACTTCCACCAGGCAAAGCCTGTTCGACCTTGATCACTCAGCACTTTCTCAAACACCCCCCCATCCTCAAATTAATGTGTTGGGGCCCCTGTTACATTTAGTCTCAACCATGCAATGCCACTGAATTTTTTGTTGTTGTTTTGTTTCAATACAGATAAGATGGAGTTAATGCAACCATCCTGTTGAGAGTGTAACAATGGCTGGCGGTATTTCATACACAAGTCAGTCCTGAACTGCACACAATTTTTGCTTTAAATAACTGCCCTTGAAACATTGTGGTTTATTGTATTCTAAAACTGCTACATCTTTTTTCTTTTTTTTTTAAGTTGTTTTTTCCACTAGTGATTTTTTCAGTTATTTCCTCTTTTTTTTTTCCTTTTTTTTAATAGTTGAGTGTACAATTATGCAGAAAGCTGAACTGTTAACATGCAAGTAAACAATTAGGAATGAATCAAAATTCAGACTGTGCGAGCTTTTTTTTTTTCTCTCTCTACATACATACATGTACAATACACAAGCACTGCAGTGCAATGAACTGAAATGATGTGTGTAAATGTAGAGAGAGAGAGAGAGAGAGAGAGAGAGAATGATGTGAAAGATCTGGAAACTGGAAACCTAGCACTCTAGATTTGATGAAAACCAATTTTGAAGTTTGGGTAAAAGGAATGTGTCAGAATACATGCATGGTAAAAGCACGCTGCATACTTCTTAAAATCCTTTCAAATGAAAACTGGTTCAAACAGAAAGGAGGCCTGTGCAAAAAACCTTCTGCACATATAAAGGGAATCTGCTTGGATTTGATGAAAACTGTGTATTAATCCACAGGCTGTGAAGTCCAATGGATTCGCAAGAACAAGGTACAATTTACCTTTACTCCAACTGACAAGCACCTGACATGACCATGTCTGTGCCTATCTGACCCATGACCACCCCATTGCATTGTCAATGTTACTGATTCCCCCCCCCCCCCAACCTAAAAAAGCTGTTCTGAAATAAAACTCTCCTAGTTCTGTGTCCCCCCCCCCCCCCCCTTTTCCAATGTGTTTACTGCCTACACTGATGAATCTGACACAATCTGAAGTTATTTTCACTAATTTCAGTGTGCCTACACTGATGGTCAAAAACTGCAGGACTAGTCATCCATGAAAATGTTTTCCCTTAGGATTTTGAAACATCACCTACACTTAGTCCACCATTTGGGGGAAAACGGGAAAGGAAGACCGTAACATTTTTTTTCACCACTTTTTGCCAAATTTACAGTACAAAATTGGATACCAAAATCTGCATTTAACAAACAAAAAAAAAACTTAAAAAATAAAAATTAAAAAAATGGCGGGGGTCAAGGGTATGATGTGATTTTAAAATGAAACAAAGTATTAGATTAGCTTTGAACAGTACTTACTTAGAGTTTCTCAGACAGGAAGTCTGCATTTTGTAGAGAGACAAACAGTACCGGAATGTTTTAGGATAAATTCTGTGTGCAAACCCTATGAAAAAAAACTTGGAAAAGGTATTGCGCTTTCTGCTAAGACCCTGGTGGAACTGGTGGAATGACATGATGTGAAGGGTTCTCATGATTTAATGGCTTCTAAGTTGCGTTTCTGACAAGAAACTGTTGGAGAAACAGAACCTTCATTACAAGGTCAATCCACTAAAGAAATTATATTTTTCTTTCTTTTCTTTTTTTTGTGATGGTGGTTTTCGTGATTGTGAGTGCGTGGGAATCATCTCAAGAGAATGAAAAAGAGAGAGAGAGAGAGAGGATCTACAGCAAAACATCTAGAAGCCATGATGTACTCACTGTTGAAATCTGCAGGCGTCGGCACCCCCTGAAGTCCCATTTGGTCTGGGCGGACACGGCCCGGCATTGCAGTGCCCTGTAGGCCCCTTGCTGTGGAGCTGTGCAACTTGCGGTCACGTTCCAATTCCTCTGTCCCCCGCCCACCCTGAAACCCATTTTCCTTTATAGACCATTTAAAAACAAATGAGTAAGAATCAACGCCATCAGTGAAATTCACTGAGTACACAACAATAATCACAAACTACAATATTTCATGTTCTGCCCAATGTGAAAATGTAAATAATTTTCAAAATGTAATCACTCATTCACTGCATATCAGACACTGTTCTATGATCATTTCTGCGAAGTTCACAAAGGGCAAATAAATGACTTGGAATTCCGAAGCGGGAGGGGGTGGGGGGGATTGGCATAATGCTGGAAATGTAAGCTACAAATGCACTGTCTTTAACAGTCTGGAAGTGGGCCTCTCAAACCTACCCCAAAGAAGCAGAAAAAAAAAAAAAATCACAATCACACAATCAGCCCCTAAAGCAATGATACAGGAGATCACGCATCAGCCTGGGTAGTCAGAGTGCAGAGTAACAATTTACTTCAACTATAGATTCCAACAGCCAAACTGTGAACAGCACCCAAACCATACAGTACAAACCATACAGCACACTGTCTAAAAAATAACCGTTGCCAAACTTTCTCCTGCATTCTGTTTGCAATGGGCATGACCCCATGTTCGCGACATCAGTGCATGTACACTGCTTCACATCTTGCCAATGAATACAAGGACAATAAGACTGTTGTTTTCATTTTCCAGCTTCACTTTGAAAATCACTTCCCTATCACTCCACAACATTCTTTCTGCGTCAACACATGAGGTTATGCCCTTCACCATGCAGGGTCCATACAGGTTCACTATCTCAAAATTGGATGATGTTTCCATGACTTTTCCCGGCCAACTCTACTGTTTTCCATGAGAACTTCCTCACCCCAGTGCTTTCGTTCTGACACATGAGGCCCGAGGGTAGAAATTCTGAGCTTATCGCAGTCAGCAAGACCAATGTTCAGAAAAGGTGTTGATATCACCTGATATCAACACCAAACCGAGAATAACTTTCTCAGATCTTTCTTTGGCGCCATTTTTAGCTTAGTTACTAACACACTTGTCAGTTTGCGCTACATCTGATTTACTGTCTGTTTTCTATTTTTTCTTTCCATTCAAGTTAGTCATTAGCCTTATGCGAGGGCTGTTTGTTGGTATCTTTGGTGATTCATCCAGTCAGAGCTTCAGATTGTTTTTAAATGTCATGGGCCCAATGACCCATGGCTGAGCAAAATGAGGGGTCAATTTTCAAAATGATGGGTCATTGACAAAATCTGGAAACGAAACTGAAAAGTCAGAGGTGTACTAACTTTATTTAGTCCTTGAAGAGGTAGCGCCTTCTTTTCTGTGCCCACACCTGAACAGCTTCTTTTTCAAAGGGCGTGTTTTGGAAGTTGGGTCCGGCATTGTGTGTGTGTGTGTGTGTGTGTGAGAATGACAGTGACAAACCTTTATTTTTCAACGGTATAAGATTTTGGCCATCGGCCAGTTTACAACCTTGTCGTTGCTAAACTACAGAAACTTAATAAGGAAACACACACACACACACACACACACACACACATAGTAAGGAAGCACAGAGAGAGAGAGAGAGAGAGTTTTTCCTGACATGCATGTTTTCAAATGAAAATGTGTGACATTTACAAAGGTTATGATATTATCCTTAAAATTAGCTGGGTTGTTGGGAGCTGTACAGAGGCCTGTCTCTCTCTTTCTTTCTTTCTCTCTCTCTCAGCCTCCTCCCCCCCCCCCCCCCCCCCCCCCCCCCCCCCCCCCCCCGGGCAGCCTCCCCACACACACAGTTTAGGCCTACTTTCCTCCCTCCAACTTTTCCTCCCCGACCTTTCTGTTAGAATTCATCATGACCCATCATTTTCACTTTGGAAACGAAGTCATGCCGTTGAGGGGAAAAAGCATCATATATAGATCTCTCACGCCAACGCGTTGCAGCGTTCAATTCACTGTGCAGCGTTGAATATGAAAACGACCTACTTGCAGCTGCAGATTTAGTCCGAGCAAATGTGAGCAGAGATTGGCCTGCCACCAATTTTATTTTCTTCGCCGATGGTTTTTTTCGACATTTTTGATGGAGCAGTTGATACAGACACAAGCATTTAGTTCTCGGAATCTGCAGACGTCCAAGCCAACGCTCTGTTAATATACGCGTTTTCATTGGATGTTCCTAATAGAGAAAACCAATGAGATTCACGTTTATTCAGCGATGTTGGCATCACCAAGTAACATAAGTAAGGTATTCGCGGATTGGCTTTCGGGAAGATCTGTCATCCAATGACGTGCTGCGATACGATACATGTTGGGCAGGCAAGGCAGTGCAGAGACGCGATGTTTTTAGTTTCACTAGGACTACTCCGATGTGTAGAAGGCCAAAAGTGCGCGCGCCACACTGGCGCATACACATTAACTCTTGCGCGTCATTTTGATATTTCACGCGTCAATGGCGCGGGCGCGCCGACAATCTGAAGCTCTGTCCAGTGAGTAATCACCTACCTAACCGTCTCATTGTCTGGCTCAAAATGGCTTCTATGAAATTCCAGAATTCCATGACTTTGCATGACTCTTGAGATAATTCTATAACTTTCCAGGTCTGGAAAAGCTATTTTCAAATTCCACGACTTTTCCAGGATTCCATGACCTGCATGGACCCTGCCATGGGAGAAAAGATCTTTAAACACAGACCAAAATTAAAAAAAGGAACATAAAAACACACACAAAAACCCCTCCAAGAAAAGTAAAAGTTCAGGAGAACCAGGCCACCAGTCTTTCCATCTAATGCTCAATGACACAGTGCTAGCATGCACATTATTTCATCTGCTATATAAACATCATATGAGGAACTCACAACTGAATGCTACTGACTTTGAAATAGAAAGCTCTTGTTCAACATAAATTACTCATGAGCGCAGATGGCTGAATTTTCAACTCACATAATGACAGACGAAGATATACTGTCCTTGATTTTCTATTCAAAAGGCTGTGTATCATGGAAAAAAAAAAAAAGAGAGAGAAGAAAAAAAAAAAATAAACAAAAATAAAGGGCGTCAGGGACCAAACACTTTCAATGACAATATAATACACGGTTGCTATGCAAAAATCATTCGATTCGCCTCCCTGCCTTTTGCAGAGCTTGTAACGGGAAGACAAACTCACAGACTGCACACTGCAGTAGCATGACAGAGAAACATGCCGATTCGAATCACATTCTAACTTGGGTCTCCATCTGAACTAACGCTAAACTCACTGCTGTAATGTGAGCCCCTGTATCATTTGCTTTAGTTGGTAGCTTGTGTTACGAAATCTCGACATGGTCTGAAATACAACCAACTTCAAAATTCTGCTCAGAATATATATACACAACTGGAAGAGCAAAAGTTACACCCAGGGACAAGTGTGTATCTCTATGCACAGACTCACACCGAGGAGACACGAGATTCATGCAGACAAGAGATAACAACTTACAAATTTCAGCATGTTCCAGTCAAAGACATAGTCATATGTGAAGCCCTGTCGATGGAAGAGGTTCCTGAACAGCTGCCTCAGATACGAGTAGTCTGGCTTGTCATCAAACCGCAAGGAACGACAGAAGTTGAGGTAGGTGGCAAACTCGGCTGTGGATGAAAAATCGTAACATGAATCAGTGAATTATTTCAGCTACTGTGACTAAACTAGCACAGCAAAAGCGTTCCTGTCTCACAACCATCATGACAGGTCACTAAAAACCACATAACTACCATCACTTTGCCCAGTATGGTGTTTTCAGCGAAGAACAAGCAGGTGACAAAGATAAATCCTCTCCAATAACAACAAAAATCTGGCGACCTGTTAGCCAAAGTAATCTGTGCATAGCCCCTTGCCTGGCAACACAAACAGTATCTTCCAAGTTTCACAAAATTTCAAGATGGTCAGAAGTCTCCCAATGTATTGATAAATCATACACACTAACATCCATGGACTGAAAAAAATTGCTCTGTGTGTATGTGTGCAAAGAGCACAAACATTAGGTCAATGAAAGTAAGGAAAACTCACATGGAAACCCTTTGCAGAGTTCCTCAATCGGAGTGGACATTTTCTTCTCACTGATGCGCTCGTACTTTTGGCGTTTGGTGGCTGCCTTCAGCCCTTGCCATGGCAAACTGCCACGCAGGAAGTACATAAACACGTAGCCTAGGGACTCCATGTCATCTCGTCGACTTTGTTCTACCAGGAACGAAATAAAATGACTCAGCACCAGCTGTCACAGTTGTCAGTGCACAAAACATTAACCTCAGGCTGCAATTTGTAAGACTTCACGATTTGATTTTAGAATACTCTACCCCCAAAAAATTCTTTCTTTGCAACTGAAAGTGAACCGCTTCTTTCTTATCTTTCCCAATCACACAATGCACAAAGAAACCTGGTTTGTAAACCCGTAACATAAAAGAAAGTCAATTTAAAAGTCACTACAAATACACCATAAACAAACAACAACACTGGACACCCATCTGACAGTGACAGAAGACATGGATAATTTCTTAAGATCAAATATGGGAACACCTGTCTGAAGTCAGCCTCAGTCTCAAGTTTACAAATCTTGAAAAATGTTAACAGTAAAGTTTGAAGAGATAACATCCATGACCACTGCAGAAACCAGAAGTCTCGATCTAAAGGACGGACACTTCAGCCTTACCAATGCCAAGATGGGTGTTAATGCTGGCATAGCGAGCAGTTCCTGTGAGATTCTTGTTTTCTCGGTACGGTATGTGCTGGTGAGTGCGTGCATCTCTGTACTTCTTTGCCAGCCCAAAGTCTATGAGATACACCAGGTTTCCTTTCTTTCCCAAACCCATCAAGAAGTTGTCGGGCTTCACGTCCCGATGGATGAAGTTTTTGGAGTGAATGTATTCAATTCTGCTGATCTGCAACACATTACCACAAGCTGTCAATACAGTGCAGGGAAAAATTGATTCCACCATTTTTAATTGTTTGTTTCAGTACCAGCCTGTGCTTTAATGATCACAATCACAGATCTGAACAAAGCACAGACATCATTAGTATTACTATTACTGGAGTCCTCGTATTTGGCTGCTGGTGTGAAAAACAATTTCAGTAACAGATCTTACAAACACGGAAAAAACAATCTTCAGTAAGTCACTAAGTGCAAGCACCACCAGTGAACTGTAATAATAATGTATCAGTACATCTACAGTAACTATTAACAAATAATTGCTGCGAGCGATTGAAGTTAAACATAAATAAAATAACACGTGAAAAATATAAAAATATACAGAATCAAAAGATCAGGGCCTGGGCGCAACACGCACATGTATACTGAGAGACACATGATACAAGCGGTTATATAAAATGGTGTGCAGCGATAAAAACAGATAGGTTTTAAGACTTTTCTTGAAAGTTTCAAGGGAGGGTGACTGGCAGAGAGAACGAGGGAGAAAATTCCAGGCTGAAGACTAGGATAGGAGAATGTTTAAGTGCCAACAGTGGAAAGTCAAGTGCAATGAATTCTGAGAGTAAGAGTGTCAAATGGAGACAGGAGGGAGTGCGACTGTGAAGGAGCATAGAGTTGGATCAGTTCAGAAAGTTAGGATGGGGCAGAACTATGGATACATTTGTAGCAAGGGGTGCAGATCCTGTGACTAGTGTGAGAAACAGAAGCCAGTGTAGGAAGCGGAGTTGAGGAGAGATGTGGCCGGACCCTTTCAAGCCACGGACAAGGTGAGCAGCCTAGTGAATGCGCTGAGGGTGAATGGATGAAGCAGGGAGGCCAGTCAGAAGAGAGTTACAGTAGGAGTGAAGCCACAGGTTTGGCCGTGGCTTCAGAGGAAAGGTATTCGGAGACAGAAGAGGTGCGGTGGAGATGAAAGTAGCAGCACCGAGAGATAGTGTCAATAAATGGCATGGTTTAAAGAGTGAACGGACCAAGGGTGAGCACGCAGCCCCGAGGAATTCTGCAGCCAAGTTAAGCAGGGTTGGAAGAGGCACTGCTGACGACGAATGCTTGACAGCTGTACGAACGATAGCGTAAGCGGCTTGGAAATGGAAATAATGTTCCATACGCAAAACTTACCAGCTGATCTGCCAACAGCAGCACAGTTTTGAGGCTGAACTTTCGAGAACAGAAGTTGAACAGATCTTCCAAGCTGGGTCCAAGCAGTTCCATAACCATGACATTGTAATCCCCCTCAGCCCCACACCACTTGATGGTTGGGATCCCAACTAACACAAACGGATTTTTGAAGAAAGCAATTAGCCTCAAGCAATTTTGCATGCACATGATCAAACATCTAGTCAGACATGTATCATATATTTAAGTGTCTGTACTCTAGACAACTTGTGTCACGCTGCCTTCACCCCTCACTGAGCAATAAGAGGTTACTTGCACATTTACCTATGCTCGGAAAATTCACTGAAAATGAAAGTGGAACCTAAGCAGACTTTACAGGTACTCTAGCACTTGCTTCTCAATAAAACCACTTACTAATAATTTAACAAACACAAACAATGTAGCTACTGATGAAACTATTGAAAGGCAGCATTTGCCACAGTCGTCTACTCAAGCAGCCTGAAGTGGCGTACCTCCTCCCTGCATCATTCTGTAAATCTTGCTCTCTATGTGGAGCTGGGGGTGTTTGGTTTTCACACATTCCAACTTGATGGCCACCTCTTCCCCATTGGAGATATCTGTGCCTGAAAACACCACCAAGAATCATGTCTACGGTGCAACCTTACATACAGTTCGTCGAGATCAGAGATGACACAAACTGAAGTTTTACAAATTTATGTATAAATTTATTATGCATGATAAACCAGACTGAGACAGAAGGAACAGCAACGCAGTAGCAGATCTACAGAGATGGAAGAAAGATAGGAACTCTGTTGCAAGTTTCAACACCAGATAGAATTTTTTTACTAATTGAGTAATTCAGACTAACCAGCTTAGACATGTATGGTACAGTGACAACACCTGGGTGTGCCCTCTGCACTTATTTGAAGGAGATGTCTCCTAGCTTCTAATTACACTTTTGCCTACCCACAGAATGATCCCAGAATGCCAGAATGGGAAGAGGGGGAGGGGGGGGAGGGACACATCATCCATGTATGTTCAACCTCCAATGTAGCCGAGTATTCGCAAAAGGGGCTGTCCTACAACTGTCTCCTTCCTTTGTGTTCTTTTATTTTCCTCATCAGTATCACACAGAGGACATTATTCTGAGTTTGACAAACAAGCCCATCACTGACATTTTTTTTTTCTCCCCCAGATCAGCAGTTCCAGCTACTGATCATATGCAGCCCTCATTGTATAATACATCATTACAGTGCTTGAAATTGATGACCATTAAGGAAACAGCTGACATAAAATTTACTGTCTTTGTTAGTTTGTACAATGTAACTTGAGTAACATTTCATACCATTACACTGCAGGGCAACATCACAGACACAGGACAGGTTTGAACTGATCGGTTACAGTTACACAGGACTAGCCTTATGGTCAGCTACAAAGTAAAACCCTTGGGGCAAAAGAGCAGCTGGTTGCTAAGATAGAGACAGTGATCCGGCATAAAAACGATAAATAATTCATTAATGTCTACATATGACTGACTGCCTGTTCACAAGGAAGTTGCCTTAATTTTGGACTGCGAACGCGAAATCGGTGACAAATTTGACCCTGCCACTTCTGATAAACATTACACATTTGTGATGTCAATGTAACTTGTAAGTAAATGTCGGGAAAAGAAAGACACTCGATCATGGAAATTATTTCTAAACCTCCATTTCACGGTTCTGTTCTGTCACAAATTAATGTTGCAGAGGGAGAACAGATCACGATTCATACTGTCTGCACAAAGCAGCAACACACTGAAACGCTTCATTCCCAACAACCGGTGTTGGTGGGATTGGTTACAGCTGACTCAAGTTTCACATGATTCACCTCAAATTCTGTGAGTTTTAATTGACCATTCGCTTCACAAAAGGGGTCGAAGACATTGGATTCGATATGTGCATCACGATCCGAATTACCCTGTCTATTCAGCAGATCATATTTTTTAAACCATACAGATTCATCAGTCGAGCGCAGCAAACAATGTAACCCACCAGCTGATCCCCCTACCGTCATCGAACACAATGTCAAAAAAACGAAAAAATCTTGTCCCTGCTTCCTTACCAAGGTAGATGTCTCCGAAGGATCCACTACCAATCTTCCTTCCAAGACGGTACTTGTTTCCAACCCGAAGCTCCATTGCTGTAAAAACAAAGAAAAAGTGCCCAAATTCTGCACAATGAACGAACCTGTCGACGAAGCAGTCAGTACAACCGAACATAAACAAAAATCTGGACTGATGGGTGGGGTGAAAATTCATCGAAAAAGACATACCTCTGGTTCTCTTTGGTTCACAAAATACCTCTCATCAGTGAGAAGGGTGATAATATTGTTCAAATTGGGCACTCAGCCAATCGCAATCACCACCTGGACTGACCGATGCCAACGATAAAATTTTGGTTTAGCTCTTTCTTTTGGCAGCCATTATTTACTCAATGGTTGCTCGACACAGACTACGCAGGCGCCGGAAGGTTATTTCCGCCGAAAACGCCCGGATGAGAGGCAGCATTCGCTTGACCCGACAGTTGACCTTAGTAACAGCTGATCAAATCATGATAATAAATCATTCAACGTCGTAGTTATGTTTTCATGCATATGTCATTCCTAGCACTTTGCTATCGAAGACTTTTGTTTAGGTCTGAAGGACTCAGTAACAGCTGAATGCTCGTGCGTTTTACGTCGGCACTTCGTGACCGCGTCATTGGTTACGGCAGTGCGTGAACAAAGCACGGTCAAAGAGGAGCTGTTACCGAGGGTAATATGGCCTCTCTGGCTTGTTGTGCCTACCCTCCGGACAGTCCAGTCGAACCCAGACATATTCCTGCTGATCTGCTAAACCTTTGAACAAAAAAATCCCAACAAAAAACAAAACAACAACAAAACAAAAAGTTAGAGTGCAATGCATTTGTTTGTATCTTTAGCATTGTCATGCACGTGCAGTTTCATAGGCGTGTTCTTCGCAAGACTTTGTAATGAACAGCGATGTCGGCTAGCACTGGTTCTGTCTCCAGTTCTTAACTCTTTGACGACGGAGCGCAATTTCTGACACACGATTTGCTATAGGAAATCGTGTGTCAGAAATTGCGCTCCGTCGTCAAAGAGTTAAACACAGCACCTACCATCCTCACCCCTTCACCTTGTGCAGGCTTGGGCGTAGTCAAGTGGTTCTAGAATTTTACTGTACTGTCCTTCACTGTGATCCGCTATCATCCCTTCAGCTTGTGCAGGCTTGAGCATATTTGCGTGGTTTTAGAATTTTACTGTGTCCTTCACAGTGATTCATAAAAAAGTCAATTTATTAAAATATAAAATGCAAATTTCACAATGAAAGAGACACCATGAAAGATGTCCACATTCAGGTCAGTGAAAAATTGGAAATATAGTTCTTCGTAACATCTTTGAATAAGTTTTGTAGAGCCAGCAAATGCCACAGCCTCAGGTGCAAAAATCTTTTTTTACACACACACCCACTGACACCCATGAGAATACAAACAAGTGAATAAAATTAACACATAGCAAGTGATTTACTCCATCAAAAAGGAATGCAAAGGCACTTTACAACATACCAGGTATAAGAAACCACATCTTGCTTTTTCATCGGATTCCTCCTGCACATTAGGTTCCCGCAACAGTGTTTTTGTCAACATCGCTACGTTGCTACAGTATAGTGCCACAGGTGGAGTCGGCAGACAAAGGACACCAGGTAGGCATTGCAGAGTGGGTTGTGACAGGCACAGCATGTGTTGGCATCCCGCTGATCAGGTGACAGATTAAAATGCTAGGTGTCTAGGGGTGTGCTTAAAATGATCAGTAGGCACCCGCTGGAAACAGCTGGTAGTCTGTGAATGAATAGTCGCAGACCAGACATAAAATGTACTCATTGTCAAGTTTCAGACAGAGTGGGTGCAAAAGGTGTGAAATGAGTGAAAGTGGATGTGTATGTACGACTGCATTTCGCTGTTGCTTGGGTTAATGCATTGTGTGGAAAGAATGGGATACTCCTCATAGTCCAGCCCATGAGGTACCTCATCTGGGGCTCAACAATCACAGTTGTGGTCTCATTTGAACAGAAAACACGAAAATGATTGTGCTGAACAGAGTATTTAACGAAAATCCTTCCAGCTCTCCTGTACGATATTTCCAGGATGGCTTTGTAGCCTATGCTACGACGACATCATGGCTTATGAAACCATGGAAACCAGTGTGAATGAGGATGTCTTGCCACATGGCAGATTGGGGTCGGATTTCTATGACCGGGTAACTCTTATATTGTAGAATTGTATGACAATAAACATTGTCTGTGGTGTTGATTTGTTGGAGGTCCACATCAGTACAGATGTACATTACTACTAACTAGGCTTTATCTAGGGAGAATTCTGTTTTGGAACAGTTGTGCTCTTGAAATAGTCAATCAGGGCCCGTATGTAGAACTTGAGGCTAAATTAACCCACGGCTATGGGCCTAACCCAGACTAGGACAAAAGAAACCTCAAAATAAAATTAAATAAAAAAGGAAGCGAAGAAAGACAGACAAAATCCTTCTACAATGGCATAGGCACCTTGCTGGAATGGACCCGCTTCCTGATTTAAAACAAAAAACCCCAGAAAATTTAACCCTAGAGCTAGCTTAGTTCGAGGTTGGCCTGTAACCCGGGGCTAAACTTCCTAACCCCGACTTTTACATGCAGGCCCAGCTAAATTCAAGCCTGTCTGTGGAAAAACCTGTCTGTGGAAAAGCCTGTTTGTGGAAAAGCCTGTCTGTGGAAAAGCCTGTCTGTGAAAAAGCCTGTCTGCGGAAAAACCTGTCTGTGGAAAAGCCTGTCTGTTCATGTATTTGTGCCTGTGTCTAAGTGATGTGATGCTAGACACCACCAAGAACCTATGAGCCTAACAATGGTAGCATAAGTATCTTCAAGTTGTGAGGATGATAAATCAAACAGCAACAAAAGCAACACAACTCTGCGAAATCAGCACGTGACGTTTACTGCTTTGCACAGAACAACAAATTCTTCTCTTCTTCATTCCAATACCCCCAAAATATCTTAATTCAAGAATATCTTGAAAATCATAGTTTATTCCAATTGCGCTCTCTCTCTCTCTCTCTCTCTCTCACACACACACACACACACACACACACCACTATGTATTCAACGAAGAACGGAGCAGAGATTCGAAGTTGGGTGTGCAAATCATTCTGTGCCGTAGGTGGCCTAATACTGTCATGCGTGGGTCTTCTTCCTCTGTACGTATGGACACCACATCCTAGAGGGGGGAAAAAAAAGGGACAAAAATGTTCATCACTCATTAACATTCAAAAACATAATATTCTGGTGTAAAGTGATCTTTTCCTCTGTGTACCAGCCGTTTGATACGGATGGTCAATATTGTCACCATGATTTTTGTTTAACCTTTTACTGTCACCCTGAAATTTTGACCTTTATCAGAGGTCTTAGCAAACAAGATTTAAAGATTCTTGTCACTACCTACAACTTTGACCAGTTTAAGCAAGACATTTTTTTTTCATTCACACATAGACAGATGACATTCTGAAAGACAAATGACTGCAGTGTGATACAGACCCATTTTCTCTACATTAATTACGTGAGTCAAAGTGAAGAAGGAAACAACTATGCATACTATTCAATATTCCAAACACAGTCTCACCTGCAGGAAGCCACATGGGGTTCCCATAGAAACATCTAGAACAACGTTTCCAAGAACCAGTTCCGTCTTGCCGGATCTGCGTACCCGCAGCTTCCCTACGTAACCCTCAGAGAAGTCAGCGAGTGAACAGGACGCAGGCTTTTGTGGATCCTGGAAACAAGAATTCAAAGAAAAACATGAGCATTAAATTTAATTACAATTTTAAGTTATTTATGAAGATTGTATGATAGGGTATGTGCAGAGAAACAAATCAATTAAAAAACAAAAACCAAAAAACCTCCATAATAAATAATAAAAACTGCTTTTCTATAGCGCAGTATCCCAGCAGACGCTGGCTCAGAGCGCTGTACTATTACAATTACACACACACACACACCACTTTCAAAACATTAACATACACACACACACACACACACAGAGCCATTCCGGACTGCACCCACACTGGTGTGGCTATGGGCAACGGGACACCACAACTCCCGCTCCGAGGGATGCAGACAGTTAATTATAGGCAACGTGGAACAGTTGAGTTTTCCACTGAGATTTAAAGGAGAGTAGAGTAGAAGCATAGCTTCCATCAATTCCATGTGACAACCACAGCATGCGTTGGCATCCTGATGATCAGGAAGCAGAATAAAATCTGTCCTATCGTGACATCCGCATGTGATCACAGCATAATACGGGGCAGAGTGGGAGATCACTGGGGGGGAAAGCGTGGTGGGGTGGGAAGGGGAGGAGTGGCAGGATTGCATGTGACACACACAGCATGTGTCCACTTCCTGCTGATCAGGTGACAGATTAAAATCTGTTGTATTGCGACATCCCAATACCAATACAGGGGCGGTCGGTGGTCTAGTGGTTAAGAGACTTGTCACCAGTGCGAGAGGGCAGAGGTTCGAGTCCCATTCGGGGCAAAGAATTTTTCCTTCTCGTATGTGGCACCGTTCATTCGGGCCGATTGCCAGGGGTTCTCTCTGGGTACTCCAGCTTCCCCCTCCCCCTCTGCTTTGGAAATGTTCAGCCCACCAAATTTGAAAAACAAATGCAAATCCAAATCTAAATAGCTGAGCTGACCCTTCGCACCATGTGATTGTAATGTGTTTATGTGTGAGAGAATGCGTGTGATTCACGTGAGCGCTGGGTTCAGTTCACGGCGCTTTGAGCCGATTCATGAAACTGGGTAAAGCGCCTATACAATACTCATTATTATTATTATTACATGTACAGCATAATATGTATGATATGGGCATACTCCCATGCAATATACAGGAAAGAGTGGGATAGTAAGATGAGGGGAGGTGAAATGGGGTAGAAGGAAACAAAGAGCGCTCAGGGGTCAGGGGTTGGGGGGAGGGGGGAGCAAGGCAGGCTGGGGTGGGAGGCCAGTCAACAGGAAGCCTGTGGGTAAAGAACTGAAGGTGCAGTTGGAAAGTTGCGGTAACTGAGAAATGCAAAACGAAGCTTTCAGTAAGTGAGACCATGAAAAAGAAATACTGTTACCAGTAGCAAGGGAAGACTAGGACAAGAAAAAAAAAAAAAAAAAATTGGGAACCAACACACTTTTCCAAAACTCTTACGAAGCAGTGGTTAAAATTCTACAAGGGTTGTAACTTGTTCTACAAATGGATTTATGAAAATGATGATTGTTTATTTGTGCAATACCTCTTCTCCCTGTTTGCCATCTTTCCGAACTGTGTCCGCATCACCTTTGGAATTGGGGAGAATCTCTGTAGATGGTTGACCAGGTAAGACATCTGGCAGCTGCAGGAACACAAGTTCTTCTTTCTCTGGAACGTAAACAAATTCAAACAAAATCAATTCCGATGCGAGTTTATTTGAAACAAAACAATGAAAGATCATGGTTGCCTCCAACCATATTTAATACATATACAAACAAAGTTCTGTATTACAATAATTGTACTGACTGGATTGGGCTGCTCCACTCCACACTGCAGAACGCCACTCCCTTTAATGTTTTCAATGCCCGACTCGGAGTTCACTGCATAAACTTGAACTACAAGTTTTTCTGTTTTGTTTTGGGGTTTGTTTTTTTTTTGGCCACAACTCTTTGCCGGCTCCAGTGGTGTTCCTCCCTGGTAATGGGTGGAATCCACGGAGGGCTCGGAAGCTGGGGCAATTTTTATTATGCATGATGATGGAGATGAGGATGATGGAGGTCCGTGTGGTTTAAGACTGCGGGACAGGGCTGCATTCCGCACTTCCTGTCATAAATATCCCGGCATTAACCAGGCCCGGGAACTACGCCACCAGCGGTGCGTGTAATCATCCACATCAAAAGACGTGTCATATCAAGGGAAGCACCCCCCCCCCCCCCCCCAAAAGTCGCACCCATGAAGTAGATGAATCTCGGCTGTGTGGCAACAGCCTCCCCATCGGGCCCATAGCAAACCCGCTCTGGGTAGGAGCTGACCTAGGTAGGAAAACTCCCGCTTGCCTCGGCTGGGACTCGAACCCGGGTCTCCCGGTCCATGGTCCGAAGTGCTACCCACTACACTATGGGGGCCGGTGAACTACAAGTGTTGGACTTTACATTGATAAGATATGCTCTGCTCATTAACATGAGTCCTGGAAAGTTTACAGTAAATGACTGAGCGGACAAACACCACACTAAAACTAAATAATTCTAACAGAATTCTTACCTGATTTTGCAACTCTCTTGAGCAGATGTTTACAAGATATCTCTCTTCCTTCGCCTGACTCAGGACTTGAGCGGCCGCTGCTTGACCCAACTGACATGGCCGCCTCCGATGATGTCTCAACATTGCTGAGTGCATCGGTATCGTCCATTGGCTCATCTGCAGCAAAGGAATTCAAGCCAAGCATGAAAATTACACAGTGCTTGGATTGACATTCTATCCACTCAGGTGAAACTAATTCTGGCTTTTTCCTCATGGCCTTGTCTTTGATACTATCATGGGTATACTAATCCATATAGGTTCACAATAAAGTGTACAAACACGCACAAATACACAGAGAGACAGACGCACACATACACCATGTCCCAACAAACACACATGCATGCAAAAATGTAACTCAGCAAAAACTTTTTGTGTTCCGATTTACCAGTACCAATAAGGAAAATGCAAAAACGCAAACAATTTTATCGATTCATTATGTGTGCAGTTGAAAATATTTTTAAAAGATAATGATAACTTTATTAATCCCACTGCTGGGACATTTCTTTGGTGCAGGCTTTAACAAATTTAAGCGTAACATAATGTAAAGATGTATTAAAAAAAAAATAATAATAATAAAGACAGCTAAAAAAAAAAAAAAAAAAATCCATGAAACGGCCACTTAAGATGGATGGGGTAAAAGATGGAGCACATTCGTTTCTAACAAACAATATTTAAGGTCTCGTACTTTTGACATGAACCTCTCCAGCAGACACTTTCTCCTGTTTCTCCTTCTTCAGCTCAGCTTTGGCCAAGGCGGACATGGGCAACATAACAGGAAGCAGTGATGGGTCATCTTCTGGGCCGTCAGCAACAAACTAGGACACCGCAAATGTGGAAATCAGAAATAGGCTCCAAGTCACTCCATAACATCAAGAGACAATTAAGGCAACTGGATAAAATTTGTCATTTAACAAATCAAACAAACAACGACGACAACAAACATTAACATTCTTCTTCTTCTTTTCAAGATTGGTTGCAAGACCAAAACTTCCACCATTTTCAAATAAAGTTATTTCAATTTCATCAAAGAGAGGGGGCAACGAGAAAAAGGGCAGCACAAATATTTGGCCCCAGCCAGGATTCAAACTCATGACCCCAGCATTAAAAGCCCAATACTCTACTGCCTGACTACCGGTATCCCACCTCCGCTCGCACATGAACAGAACCCCGACTCAAAACACTGAAAACATCTTTATACGTCATTCTTAATATATTGTCGGCAGATCAATAACTGCAGGCTGGTTTAATTTTATCTGTGGGGCATCGGAAGGAAATAATCATTCAAGGAGTAGATATATTTGACCATGAGATTTTAATTTACTGCGAATGCAGTAGCAAATTATGATCAAACTGGCACCATTTGGAAATGTGTGTGTGTGTGTGTTTGTGTGTGTGTGCGCGCGCGCACGCAGGTGTGTGTAAAAGTGTAATGACTCACATCGTCCCTCAATAAATGGTCTAAAGAGCGACTGGTAGATTCTCCCCCATGCTTTGTGTTCTCCTGTTTAACTCTTGGCGCAGAGCTGACTCGATCCCCTCCTCCTCCACCTCCACCACCCCCTTCGCTGCCCCATCCTGCAAACAAAAAATGGAAACCTGAGTGTATGTCGTACTGTCTGCAAGTATCGTTTGCAAACGCAGACGGGAAATTCCTGGTACAAACCATGAAATTATGCCACAATTTGTTATTCACTGTACAAGTGCCCTGACTTCAAACTGAGCACAGTCTGACAGCGTTTCCTGTAATTCGAAAATACAAGGGTC
This sequence comes from Batillaria attramentaria, assembly GCA_018292915.2. NCBI lineage: Eukaryota > Metazoa > Mollusca > Gastropoda > Batillariidae > Batillaria > Batillaria attramentaria. The sequence goes on along the minus strand of JACVVK020000392.1, from coordinate 561,148 downwards.
CCTTGGACCCTCTCTCCATGTTTTTGAGGGTCCTCTTGTAAACTTTGAGGGTCCATGGTCTTTTGGAGTCTGAAAGTCAAAACCATTTGTTGCCGTTTTTTTACAAAAGTATTCAAGTAGGAGAGATCTATGCATGTGATTGTGAACTGTAGCGTGTCAGCTATAGTGAATCGGCGAGGCAAGGAACCTGCACTCATACCAAGCATTATGACGGGACAGAAAGTGTGCCAGAGAGCTTAGGTCAATCGGATTCTGTCTGTTATGCACATTGGCTCAGCGGAAATGCGAAGTGTCCGCTGCAAGTTACCGATCGCCTTCTGTTCATCATGTTTCTGGAGTGTTGGAAAAATACTGTTTGTCAAGGCGAGACCAAAAATGAGCATCCTCTGTGATGCACTGTTCTAAAATATGTGCGTCAATTTAAGAGTTTTGTGTGTACAAATAAGCACATCTCTGCGTAATCAGGAAACCTGGTCTGAGACTGTATACTACATATCTGTTCAAATACGCATAAATATATGAGATTTACAGTTACACTTACAGACAGACATTAGTATAAATAGTGGTTAGAGACAGACATATAGATCTATGCAATTTTAAAAAAAAAAAGTTTTTGTTTTTTTTATTAATCAAACTTCAAAGAAATTAATGGACAGTGGAAAACAGTGATGCTACACTGTACCGCTTTCAACAAGAACATGTACATGTATTAAACTAGAAAACTGACTGACCTTTGCGAGCATGCCCAGCTGGGCCTTGCTCAAAGAGGGAGTGCATTTGGATAAGGTTATCTTGACCACGCCCCCTCCCTCGGCCACGCCCACGCCCCCTTCCTCTTGCAGAGCCATCATGGGATTTCCTGCCATCCTGTTTTCCACCAGTCTGGTCCTTGGTAAACCTGGCATATTGACTGTGTGGTTACAGGTCAGAGACATGCAGGCAGTTGGTCACAACTAAGTGAAACCCCAATATGATATGGTATGGTATGGTATACAATACTTCTCCTCGGCGCACATATCCATCTCTACTGAGATGCTCATGGCGCCGCAGGGCTGGAGGACAAAGCAGTGAAAGCCTGCTGCCGTTATGCGCTACTTTATGTGCAAACCTCCACCCTGCTATTCACTCTGGTGCGCGCGATAGAATAAATTCTGTTTTACCACGCCACTGGCCACAGCCTACTCTTCTTCGAAAGATGAACATGGGATTTTTAGCGTGCACACTTGATATTTGTGCATGAGTGTGTACACGAAGGTGAGACAGGCACCGTAAACGCGTCTGCACATGGATTTGACTCGATATGGTATGGAAAATTCCAACCATATTCCTGCCCACCGGGGACTCGAACCAGGCTGCTCAGGATCCGAAGTCGGATGCCTTAACCACTAGACCAAATCCCCTGTCTGGGCCTTGCTCAAAGAGGGAGTGCATAGATCTGGATAAGATTATCTTGACCACGTCCCCTCCAATACTAAACCCTGTCCATAAGCTGTCTACAGTATCTAAGCACATGTCAAGACAGGAGAGGCACACTATTCTAAACAGAGGGTTTATGACAAATAAAGCCAATGTATTTTTCTCCTGACAAAGATGTTTTGAATACATACACATACAGACATGTACGTTTCTTTAAGATCTGGACTGAATAAGCATGCGTTTTCTTTCTTAAAAACAAAAAACATAACTTACTCCTCTTTTACTTTTTCTTTGCGCACAGGAATGTTGGGTGTGTACACTTTCCTCTGCACACCTCCTAACGTTAAATCACGTGGTCCTCGTAATGACGGCAATCTAAGGAGGAAAAGTTTTGAAAATATGATTGCTGAGCATATAGTACAAAGTGTACATAGACTTAAGTCACCTTACAAGCATAGGCTTGAAAGAACGGGTCCTTCTAATTACGGAAAACAACTCTTAATACGGGTAGAACGCAGTTAAAACATAGAAATAACAACACACAAACATGATTAAAGGTGAAAAAAAGACGCAATAAACTAGTTTAAAGGAAAAAAGTACTTATTCACTCCAAGAGAACAGGACAAAATGAACGTGTCTCCCAAAGGAAGCGACTCTGGTCCGGACTGGTTATTTTCTGCAATATCACCTTTTTTTCTTTTAGCTTTTTTAAGGCCACTTTTTGTTTTTACCTTTAATCATGTTTGAGTGTTGTTATTTCTATGTTTGAACCGCGTTCTATCCGTATTAAGAGTTGTTTTCAGTTGTTTTCGGTCGTTTTGTTGTTTTCGATAATTAGTAGGACCGTGAAAGAACAACTCACTGGCACTCACAGGAAACTCACAACAGCTGAATTTTACATTACCATAGATGTGTAAACATTAGGAATTTGTTGTGGGTTAAAAAAACAAACAAAAAACCTGCTCTGCAATCACTCACACAGGCATGCTGTGACCTAGTACAGTCACTCACAGAAAGACACACATGGCATACTAACAGTCACATTTATACAGTTTACTAAACAACAACAACAACAAAAACACCTGTAAATGGAAGTGTTCAATTAAAAATTTCATTATTTGACATATTTCTATGATCTGTCTCAAAGAACAATGAGATGTACAGGCTTGATCGATCCTGTTTTACTGCATTACTACAGAGAAATAATCTACTACCTGGCTGCCTTTCCCGCTGGTGCACCTCTTCTGTCTATACTGAGTCCTCGTGGCAACTCTGGGTTTTTACTGTCCTTGGATCCCGATGCCATTTTCCCTCAATGTAGGATTAAACAAACACTACACACACAATATGCCTCACTGACTTAGTTTCAACATGTAACATTAACAATGACGACCACAGCATCCAGCGGGAAAAGCAGCTGGGAACTTCCCAATCAAGCCAATCTCGGGTGCATGTGCAATGTCGGAGGTTGTCAACAGTCATTTCATTGGCTGACGCTAAAATTGTGCCCAATGAAACGCGCGTTTAGACGTTCAGGGGAAGCCACTCTAAGAAACCAATATGGCTGCGCCCTGGCCGGTTTGGACGTTTCGTTCTTCGTTCGTGGTGAATCACAGATATCTTTGCTTCAAACACAGGTATTTGCAGATTCCTCTGGTTGTAAAAACCTGAGGTATATGTACGTAAGTTTCTGTGATAACCTCTGCAGATAACAGTACGGGGGTGGGGTTCACTGTGTCACTTTCACTTTCACTAGAAACTTCTTTTTTTTTAGACGTTTGGTTTGTATTTTCAACAGAATGTGCCTTCCACGGTTACGGCGTCTTTGCAGCTCATCTCCGAACAAGCTACTTTCTCTCCACGATAGAGGACTGTTGCAGAGTGTGTTTCCAGAAGGAAGGTAAAGCAAAATAATGACCTCCTTCCCTTTCCTCAGTTCCTGCCGCCAACCAAACAACGGAAACACACACACACACACACACACACACACACACACACAGGGTCCTACTAAATACCGAAAACAACTCTTAATACGGGTAGAACGCAGTTAAAACAAGAAATAACAACACACAAACATGATTAAAGGTGAAAAAAAAAGGCATTAAACTAGTTTAAAGGAAAAAAGTACTTATTCACTCCAAGAGAACAGGACCAAATGAACATGTCTCCCAAGGGAAGCGACTCTGGTCCGGACTGGTTATTTTCTGCAATATCACCTTTTTTTTCTTTTAGCGTTTTTAAGGCCACTTTTTGTTTTTACCTTTAATCATGTTTGTGTGTTGTTATTTCTATGTTTGAACCGCGTTCTATCCATATTAAGAGTTGTTTTCAGTTGTTTTTGGTCGTTTTGTTGTTTTCGGTAATTAGTAGGACCACACACACACACACACACACACACACACACACACACACACACACACACTGACATGCATACAGGATTTTAGTTTTTCTTAAGAAAGACAAATAATTAAATGCAAATTCAAAGATGCTGTTTCTGATGATTGAAATCTCGTATGAAAGTACTGTGCATGCACTATCAGATCCAGATTTTAGCCATCAAAGAGACAGGACGTCCAGAGGTTTGAGTTTGACAGCCTATTATCAGCCCTTTCTACTACTACTACTGCATATCATAAATGATAATGGTTTGTGCCTGACAGCTTCTGAAGGGTGAAATTGAAAAATGAAAAATACTTAAATTTATTTCGGTTATGTACAGTGAGTGTGCCTGATGAGAATGTATCCTAAATTTTAACTCTACTGTGGAATTTTTTTAAATTTTTTTTTTATATTTTCATCTTGCTTTTTCTTTACCCCGCAGTCACAGTAGCTCAGTTTTCTACCTGTGTAGCAAGCTTCTTTTTTTTTAGTATTCCAGAACTGTCTCGGCAGCTGTCAAAAGTGTGCACCATGTACTGTGGATTTGACCCAACAGCTGACAGCCTTCATGTTGGAAATCTGTTGGCACTGATTGCCTTGATCCATGGCCAGCGATTAGGGCACAACTCTATTGCAGTGGTAAAACTCTTTAGTGTTAATTTTCCTGTTGTCATTTTGTAGAAACCATTGAATTTCAATTGGCAGATTACACGACTAAAGTCTTGTTGCTGTTGTTATCTTTTGATGTGATTCACAAAACCACCACCGTTTATGCCAGTATACATATGTACTGTATTTTAATTCATCTTGTTGGCTACTAGTACAACAGAAATGACTACCAGTCCAGGAAACCACTGTCAATCTACTGCTTGTGTGTGTGTGTGTGTGTGTGTGTGTGTGTGTGTGTGTGTGTGTGTGTGTGTGTGTGTGTGTGTGTGAGGTTTTTAATTTCACTGTGATTGCATGCACTGGGCATGTGTGGGCTGATATGTGAAGTGGCATGCATATTCTCCTGTTGCTTGAAATTAATTGTTTCTTTTGACATGTTCAGATTGGAGGAGCAACTGCATTGATTGGTGACCCAAGTGGCAAAACGGAGGAGCGGGCACCCATGTCTGCAGCAGAAGTTGAAAATAATGTGATGCAGATAACAGAGAACATTGAACGTGTACTTGACAACTACATGTCACATGTGCACACGGGTTCAAGTCACAAATCACTGCCCTATTTTAGGTTTGCAATGCTTTCTTTTCCCATTTTCTTGTCATGAGTGCAGTTTCTGTCTCAGATTGACGGATAACATTTACAGTAGAATTATACTCTGCTGCACTGAGATAATGATAATAGTAATAATGATAATAGTAGTGATGATGGACTGTTTATAATTAATACTGTATTATATAAATTGCCTATCGTGACATCAGCTCTAGGTGCTTTACGATTGCTTTTCCTTATACCATTTCCTCACTATTTTTCACTTCCTATAACCCACTGGAAATTAACCGTGGTGAGTGGTATAAATCATCTGTTCAGCACTTTAAAAATAGTGTAAATCTTTACACTACACATGCATACATGTACTAGAAAACTCTAGGAGCCGTTTGTCATTTTCCAGCACTGTAAGTGTCCGATTTTATTTCATGCTCATAGAGTGCATTCACATTTCTACATTAGTATGAATGCTGCTGTATATATACAAACACACTGTAGCTAGACTGCACCAGTCCATGTGTGGTCTACATGAAAGCTGATCAGCTGTTTTTGTAGGGTGTTGAATAACATGGACTGGTACATGGAGAAGAACATCATAGAATTCCTTTCAACCGTTGGTCGACACTTCAGGATGGGCAACATGCTGAGCAGACACAGGTAGAAATTACATACAGTATCTTTCAGTTACAGTCATCATCACAGGATTGTTTTTGACACTTCTCTGCTGTATGTAATTTTCATCATTTATGGTCGTTGTCCCGGTAAGTACATGTGGACATGGCCTAGTGGTTCATGTGCCAATAACTTGGGTGGGCACACAATAGGATTTTTCTGATTGAGTCAGATTCTGGATAATCATTTTAGGAGAGATATGAAAAAGTCTAACTTGATCCTTCTGAGGGGGCCAGCTGTTGATGTGCGATTCATTCACACATTTTCGCACAAAGAACCAGTGTCACCATTTAGTGAGCAAGAACAAGATCAAAATTCATACATGGCATGGTTCAGTGGTTTTGTAATGCAACAATTTACGAGTACATGTACTGGTAAATGAATCAGTATGATCCGTTACATTGTACTTATTTGTAACAAAATATTTTGCAGTCATGAATTTGTTTGAGTTTTTTTCCCCCAGTGTACAAAGTCGTATAAACAGTCCTCAGGGGATGAGCTTTACGGAGTTCACCTACCAGATTTTCCAGGGCTATGACTGGCTGCATCTACATCGAACACACAGATGCACCATTCAGGTACAAATTGTTAATTTCTAAAAACAGTGTTGTTTTATCGTGTGCTAGTCTTACGTGTTAAGGAGAATTGAAATAATCCCAGGAAAAGATGATTTTGATACAGATTTATTCTTTTGTAAGGGAAAGAGACTTTTGTCTGCATGCATTTCTACATCATATACCGGTGACACACATGCATAATGTCAAATGAATTTGCTGTGATTTTCAGATTGGTGGAAATGATCAGTTAGGAAACATTACAGCAGGATATGAGCTAGTCACAAAATTCACAAAGGATCCTATTTTTGGTAAGACTTGTGTAAATCTTATACTGATTACAGCATTTTCACAGTGCACTGTCTTTCTGCAGCAGCTCATTTCATCTTTTCAGTCTCTTTCTTTGTTTTGTTTTTTAATAGACATTTGTGCACAGGCCGTAATTACCGTGAACATACACTTGCACTATTTGCACTTGGTATTTGTAGCAATAAATCAGAATGTGTTTAATGGAATACGGAGACTCACGAATGCTTCTTGAAAAAGCAAATACTCTAGTTCATATGACACATAGTGTGGATAAACATAATTTGCATTTTTCATCGTCTCTGATCTCATCTTTCACCAGTGTATGTCTGTTCATCGTTGTATAATGTGCATGAGTGTGAGTGAGTGATAGGCGCATTGAGTTTTATTTAAAGAAATGCGCCCTAGAAATACCATTTATTATTATCAGTAGCAGTAGTAAATATACCATGTTTTACTAAAAACCTCAAAGATGAAAAGACTTGTATTTGTCAGATTGATTCATCGATAGGTATGGTGAATTGTCATAGGTCTGACTGTCCCACTGATTACAACCACAAGGGGAGACAAACTGGGCAAGACTTCAGGCAATGCTGTCTGGCTGGATGCAAAGAAGACATCTTCATTTGAGTTATACCAGGTAAGTCCAGTCTTGATATGTATCAAGCAGTAATTTGTCTCTGATAGCAGTGATGGAAAACCAGTTATCTAAATCTAATAAATGTAACCGGCCCCCGTAGTAGAGTGGTTAGCACTTCGGATCATGGACCGGGAGACCCGGGTTCGAATCCCAGCCGAGGCAAGCGGGATTTTTCATACCTGGGTCGGCTCCTACCCAGAGCGGGTGTGCTATGGGCCCAATGGGGAGGCTGTTGCCACACAGCCGAGTTTCACCCACTTCACGGGTGCGACTTTGGGGGTGCTTCCCTTGGTATGACACGTCTTATGATGTGGATGATTACACGGCCGGCACCGCAGGTGCTGTAGTTCCTGGGCCTGGTTAATGCCGGGATATTTATGACAGGAAGCGTGGAATGCGGCCCTGTCCCGCAGTCCCAAACCACACGGACCTCCATAGCATCATCTTACTATCATCCTCATCTCCATCATCATGCATAATAAAAATTGTCCCAGCTTTCGAGTCCTCCGTGGGTTCCACCCATGACCTGGGAGGAACACCACTGGAGCTGGCAAAGAGTTGGGGCAGCAAAAAAAAAAAAAAAAAAAAAATCTAATAAATGTACTACTTACTAGTACTAGTTTGTTGCATTTGCAATGGCAGAGGGCATGTCCATCGTTGTTCATTGTGTTGTTGACGTGAAATAGCGGAGATTCAACCTAATTGAAATCTGGCCTAGATGGCCACAGATTGTCCAAAGAAAGTGTGTGTAAACATGGATTTCCAGAAGAATGAGGAGTAAATAAAGTTTGACATGAGGAAAGTAAAGAATGGCCTGTGATGGATTAGTTATGTCTGTCCTACACGTACTTCGGAGGACGTCCCCCCACACCGCGCCCACCCTCTCCCTCAACTGATACAAGTGGAGACTTTGCTTATCAAGTACACTTAGCATCTCTGTCTGTTGTTCTAGTATTTCATCAATGTGTCTGACGCTGACGTTGAGAAGTACCTGCAACTCTTCACATTTTTGCCACTGCCAGAGATCAGCAGCATAATGTCAAAGCACTTGGTGAGTCTCTCGGCTCTGCTCACGGAATGTTCAGTGACACTGTACCGACACCAAACTGGTTTAAAACCTTTTCAACATGTATGTTAATATGCAACTCTTTATTTCACCTGTGTTAAATTGGTGTTTTATCACGGTGTACATGTTTTGTTGTTGTTGTTACTGCTTTTTTCTTCTTTTTTGTTTTTTAACAAAGAGTAGTTCTGAATGTATACCAGTTAGGTTTCCAGCTGTAATAAATTATAATGGATGGGTACTTCTTTCCATTATTTTGATAGGCTAACCCTGAGAAACGCACAGCTCAGAAAACTTTGGCAGAGCAAGTCACTGTTCTTGTGCATGGAGGTAAGCAATCAGACGTGTACGTTTGCGCGCACGCACACACACACACGCCACACACACACACACACACACACACAGTGACAAACACACACTCACATACATTTAAATTTTCCACTGGTACACTGTCTCACACACTGCAGTGTACTGTTTGAACAATATGACTCTTGCAGAGCTCTTTCTTATCTGTCTTTGTCCATTTTGCTCTACTATATCACAGCGCACTTGTGCTCAGGTCTGTTGATATGTCAGAAAAGGAAACATACGTTCCATTTCCCATGAGTCACTGCAAGTTGCCTCTGGTGCCAATATGATTATTTACTCTCATTGAAATAATTCGCTTCAGCCAATGGTCTGGACGCTGCTCAGCGGTGTACAAGGGCTTTCTTTGAGGAATCCATTGAGGCCATTAACAGTTTGCAGCCCATGGAGTTGGAGCAGCTGTTTCGGCAAGCGCCGGTGAAGGAGTTGTTCCTCGATCCAGGGATGACCATTTTGGAGGTCTGCATGAAGGCTGGCTGCTTTGGTAGAACTGGTAAGGCTTCAGAGTATTGTAGTCTGTTGGAATTCTCTTCTTGCTGATCTGAGAAATGCGCCTACACTGCCTGTTTTTAAGCGCAATCTTAAAATCTAAAAATCTCTTTTTTTTCACAAAGCTTTCCTGTGGAACCAGTCAGTTTCACTAGTGTATGTCTATCTGTGTTGTAATCGTGAGTGCATGAGTGATCGGTGCATTGGCTTTTATGAAAAAAAATGCTCCCTACAAACAACATTTACAGTAGAACCTCTTTTGGGTGACCAGCCCTTTGGGAGACCACCTGCTTGTGCAGACCAATGTTACAATGATACTGGGTTGCACTTCTTCCCTGTCTGAAGCTTCTTTTGGGTGACCACCTCTCTTTTAAGACCACTCCCGGCTGGCCAGCGGGGTGGTCGCCCAAAAGAAGTTGTACTGTATTATTATCATTATTATTATATTATTAGTCCTTGCCAAACCTGACAGGTGTGATGATAATCATGCACATTTTGTCATCAGAACGTTTTATCATCTTGATGTTGAATTGGTCATTATCGTGTTATGCAGTGGATGCGGAGAGAATCATACGAGCTGGAGGGGTGCGGCTGAACCATCAAAGGTTGAATGAACCGAACTTTGTGTTGAGACCTGGGGAACATGTTCTGTCCAACAACATCTCCCTCATCAGAGTTGGTTAGTATGCTCAGTGTAGTTCCTTCTGTTTGTATTTGTCCTTTGGTTTTTCTTTTAACACGAACAGCTGCATTTTCGCTTCAGTCTCACTGCATAATACTTTAATTAGTAATTGGATAGATCAGCGTGTAAGTTTCAGTTTATGAACGGAAGTTATCCAGAGGACTTTATGACAGAAGCAAGACTGTCTCACAAAGACACCATTCTATTTTTTCTCCACCAGCTTGTTATCCCCCCAGACAACATCTTCGAGGTCTTGAAAGAGTCCAACTTGTTTTATAAAATCTAGTCTCTCATGCAATAATGGCTTTCTTTGGCGTACCTAGCTTCAAGATTTGTTTTTTAACATGTTTATTTCATTTGGACCTGACAGTTTTTTTGGGGTTTTTTTTTCACATCTTGTTTTACGGAATAGCTTTTTACCCTTTTAACAACCTGGCACAGGCAAACTTTTACTTAGCCGAATTAGTCTTTGTTGCTTGCGCAGCGTTAAGCCCTAAATAACTAACTCACTCACTCCACCAGCTTATTCGCATTTATCAGTGGTTACATGTAGTCCCTTTGCCTTTTACATTTTACCACATCAGCGTAGTCCACATGCAGAGCTTTGTGTACTATTGCCGGTGCTAGAATACTGTGGAGTGCAAGGTAGGCCCATATCAGTAGAATGATCCGTTCCAGCTGCATCTTCACTTAACTGTGGAAAAGCCACTCTGAGGCGAAGTCTGTGTGGTTTTACAAATTCCTGCTGTACTTGTACATGCCGCATGAATTGAAATTAATAGTGAAATGTGATTGTGAAGTCTTTTGTGGCGTTTTCTATTTACAGGAAAGAAAAACTACTACATTGTGAAGTGGTGCCGCTGATGTTGAACTTGGTGGCAACTGTGCTAACTGCTGAGATGAACATGAACTGCTTAGACAACAGACTGAAAATCACTCTCATTTAGCAGTGACAGCGGCCGTTCTTTTTTGACTTGTGTAAGACAATCATGAGACCACCTTCAAGTGTACGCTTCATGTTGCAAGACTTTATGCATGGATTTGAGTAGGGAGTTCCGTCTGTGTGAATGCCATTACTGGTAAAGTCATTTTTATCGCTGACAGGATTTCAAGATAAGCAAACTGTTTTCTAGCTAATTGTTTTAGAGTTGTAGTTAGCACACGTTTTAGGTAAATGAGATACTGGTCACTTTGTCCTGTCTAATGTACCATCTTGGAAGTCTCATCATTCGTTTCACTCAAGTTGTTCGACTCCCATTGTGAAAGATTATATGGGGGATATTCCACATGCCATCTAGTGAGTGGACCACATTTGTTAACAAAATAAAAAAACAATCAACAATATAAAAAGTTAAAATTTGATCTGCTTGATAAAGTAGTTTGTATGAGTGGTGTGACGTGCATCAAATGCCAGGAGTTAATGTTGTTTTAGTTTAATTTAAGAAAAATAACAGGTGTCAGTTTGTTAAGGACCAGGCCAACTGTGTGTGCGCGCGCACGCACACACACACACACACTCTCTCTGCGATGAAATATGTTTAATCGCATCCAGTAACAGACCAAACTGACAAATAAAACATCATCATGACTTAGTCAAAGAATTACTGATACAGGTATCATGTTCACAAATTATGTGTACTTTCACCATGCCCAAGAATAATGTTCAGCAAAACAGATAAACCCTCCAAAAAGTTGATTTGCACTCATCATGAGGCAATAACACACGTATTTTGTGTTGGCTTTGAACAGTACACGTAGCTACATTTGACCTGTTTTCTCACTGGCTAGAATGCTTGTTTTGGAGAGGTCTTTTGTTGGATTCAAGACTTGCCACTGACCATCAGCTCTATTTCTTTGAAACATAAAAATGCGGAGTTGCCTTACATATATTACTAGAGCACGCCTCACTTGATCTACAAATTACATACTGCTTCCGGCATTCCACTGATAATGTTACAGTGACTTGTAATTTAACTGGCAAGCGTGAAGTGAACCAGTTAGTGTACAAAAATGATTCAACATGCTATATGTACAATTATCACAACGTTCAACAACAGATAAATATTGATTGGGACATCAAATGAGTCCACAGTAAAACAAAGTGAAATCAACACTGTTACATTTCCCTGCTAAAACGTTGCCCCCATATCTACTACGGCTTGACCAAAAGTGCAGACTATGGAATACCAATCAGCTAATTTATCCCCCTATTCTAATTCACTTTCTCACAGTACACATACCTCAGTCTATGATTTCATCATGGAACTGTAAGCTGATGAAAGTTTCACCTCTCTACTTCTTCCTGCTACAAGAAGTAGCATCTGCTCCGTGGATCACCAGATAACAGGATGCAAATTGTAACGAAACTTATACATCTAGCATTCACAAATTGGAATGTTTTATTTTTATATGACTGAAAAAAAAAATGGATGTGAAGCTTTACTATACTAGTAACAGGCAGAATAACCTAGTTTTACTAGCTATCCAACTGTGTATGGAGAGAAAAGCGCGGAACAAAATACAGCTGCATTAACAGTGGGTATACAACTTAAAAGTTCAATTAGCAACCAAATCAAAATCCATTTACCACAACACACAGCATCAATGAAAGACAGTTTTACCAAAATGCAGTGGTGCCCTGTGATTAATTCACTGTCATTTTTTCAATGCGTCGAGTCATATGCTGAATGATGAATCAAATGCTGAGACCATACTCAAAAGAAAACTAAAATAATGATAAAATAAACCTCAAATATTGTACGAGGTAATGGTACCCACAGTTTGTGACAGATACAAAGCAGCAAACAACACAAGAATGCCAGAAGAGTTGCAGAATGAAGTAGATACTCTTGCATGACAAGCAAATGTCTGGGAAAGTAAGTCTGATGAAGACTGTTCTTTGGTGAACGAAAATCAAAGCTGTCCACTAACTTGCCATATCACAAGTACTGGGCATACAGACATATTGATACTAGGGCCATCACCTTGTCCAGGGAACTGCAAAACAAGACGAAGAGGAAATTCCAGAAGGGCAAGGCAAGTGTTTGATTCAGTCATATTTTTTGTTGGCCTGGTCGTACGCTGGGGGAGGGTCGCTGCCTGGGTAGGCAGGTGCACTGGGTGGAGGCGGAGCCGAGGCGTACATGTAGTGAGGGTTGGCAGGGTTGTAGTATGCGCTGGCCGCTGCCTCCTGAGCCTTGGAATCTGCACATGCACACACATCAACAGGACTTTATTCTCTTATTGTAAACACAATACCGTGCAAATGAGAACGCTCTGATATGGACATAATCTGGTTACCATGGCACCTTGGCACTCACGCGACATCCGCTTGCAATGAAAGCATACAGCATGCACACATACATACACACACACAGGGCAGAGAAACATTATATCTCATAGATATATCAGTTTTAGGCATCTCTGCATCTTTGTTTCCAGATTATTTTGGAAGCAGTCATGGCTCTGAACAGTAGTTAGCTATGGCTTTACCATGGCGATGCTTAAAGGGTGTACCTGTCAGACTCCTGTCAGATTTGTAAAAGGAACAAATGGCCTACATGTATACACTTATTTTCTACATGATGATGGTGCCTATGATGATAATGATGTAAGCAATACAAACATATATATATATATATATATATACAATGTAGTACCATGCACCTAGTGTAATGGAGAAACACTGCACACTAAAATGCAATCAAAAGTATCCATTATCAGGTGTAAGCTGATTCAAAGCTGACCAACTTTATGAAATGAGAAAAGTAGTGTTGTTTCTGTACTTGTCATTTTATCCTGTTTCCTGAAAAAAAAGCTTGCTAGGATGAAAATTTGGGAGTTAATTTGCCTTCTCAGATGTCCTTGCAGCATGTTTGGAGCCTTGATAACAGATATATAACAGAACAGGCTGATCAAGTTTTCACGTGAAAAGGCAAATGATACTAAGACTAACATAACATCGTGCCAATAGTGCACAGCCAATGGCCTGATACAACCCCCCCCCCCCAAAAAAAAAAAAAAAACCCAAAAAACCCCCAGAAAACTAACAAGAACAACAGCAGTGAAAAAATAAACTGGACGGGCATTTTTGAGAACAATAGCCAACCCTTTCTTCATGTGAATCCATCAGTAAAAACCAAACAAACACACAAAAATTTACTGTCAAGCCACAAAGCATGCTGAGCATCTATGGGAAGTGGCAAATGCTGCATAATAAATGCAATAACCCTGATCTTCAACATCAACTCACATGTGCTATCTGGTCTGACCAAAACCTGATATTAGGAATAAGTATGATATTAATTGCGAAGTTACATCATGGAAGGTTACGGTAGTCTGTGCACACTAAACAGGCCATGTTCCAATTACACACAAAAAATGTGATGTCAAATTTTCAGCACCGAAAGATATTATTTCCACATGCAGCAAATGAACAAGAAAACACACAGAACCCACAGAGAAACACCCACAACATCCACCAACACATCCCTCCAACACACACACACACAAACATAGGGCACCTGTATGTCAATCAAACAGATGTAAACCAAAACCTCTCACCATGCTAAGTGTCTAGTATGTAACCTTTGTGCCTATTCCCTTCATAAAACCAGCTCTGTTTGGCAGCAGCACTTTTGTGGCACATACATTCCACATCAAAAGAAAAACGAGAAGGGGGGGGGGAGAGAGAAAAGAAACGCGTCTCTTGTGAAAGTGCACAAACAACACATAGAATGTGGGAAGCAGAACAGAAGACTAGGGAGGGACACAAGTCAGCCATCTACAAGTAAATACACCTTACCATGTCCATTAGCCATCGGTGGGTATGGAGCCATGTCTGGGTTGATGCCAGGGTACGGAGGTGGGGCCTCTGTCATGTAGACTGAATTGTCTGAAAGGAAACAACAACAACAACAAAAACTGTGAACGCCAACAGCCAGAAATCATGTACACTCGGATGATGCAAGGTTTGTGACCTGCAATTATCTTGTTTTTCAGGGTAAATGTTTTTACACTGACCACCTGACCACAAACACGTAGTCTTCCTGACTTGGCACAGGAGATTTTAGTAACCAAACTTCGATAATTGCTTACTTTAATGGATTTGAGGAGAGAAAAGGCATCTGTTAAGTATTTGTGTCAGTAGCCTAAGAGGCACAAAGAGGCATGGAGGCCAAGTACAGATTTTGGGATATGACATGGCACGCATTATATTCAGATTCGGTGACTAAAGCATCTTTTAATTAAAAGCCACAGTGGTAGTCCTGAACATTACATTCTCAGCAGGATCAAGATTAAAACATGTAAACCACACTGGTCGCTTTCCATCCAACACCAGTATTGCACAGGTCTGTGTAAACTTTCCAACAGGCACCAAACCCATTACATGGACTTCCTGCTTTTGGTTTAATATCAGACAGCAGGTTCCCAAACTGTTATATCTACCTGGTGGTGCCGTAGGGAAAGTCTGGTACGGGACCCAAGCATAGTAAGGGTCCTGCGGGGGTTGGTATGCTGGGGGTGGTGCCGCGTAGATGTTGCCCACCATGGAAGGTGTGTAGGGAGGGGGCTGTGGTGGCCGATTCCTGGAGGCTGCAAGTCAAAGAATAAGACTGTGAAGCTATATGTGCTATGTTTGCTAAAAAGAGAGAAGTTAAAAAAAAAAGAGAAAAAAAGGGAAGTCATGTCATTTATATTCATGTACAAACAGGTTTATGAGAGCAGGCCAAGTAATCAACGTTAACCTAGTCTGAAATCAGAAATACATACATGTATGTAAAATGTGATCTCACAAAAAAGAAACCCTGACTTGTGCAACTTTACAATGGCTAATGTCACAGGCCATTCTGTGTGTGTGTGTGTGTGTGTGTGTGTGTGTGAGATAACTGAACTTCTGTCAATGCAACTACACACCAATAATTTAGGGATGACATTGATCAGTACCACTACAAGGATATAAAACCGCAAAGCCTTCTTAGCTTCTTAGTATGCACTGTTAGCATGAGACAACATGGAAAACAGACATGGCTGACATACCAAGAGATGCAGCCTTCAGCATGGCTTGCCCGAACTCAATGGCACCACCGTGTGTGAAGTACATCTTGAACTTTGCCTCACCAGTCCAGTTGCCTGCATGACAATGAAAGGGGCATCAACATATATATATGTATATATATATATATATAATTATGGGACAGTAGACTGAAAGTACCAAGAAAAGTGCAGCGTTTACAAAATATAAATGCATATAATATGTATTCAACTTTTACAAGGAAGATAGACCTGTACAAATACACACACACACACACTCTCTCTCTCTCTTACAAATGCACTAATTAAGAGCGAGAGGCGGGAGAGAGAGATGATGATGATGGTGATGATGATGAATCTTTATTTATCAACGGTAAAAGTTTTGAGAGAGAGAGAGCAGTAGCAGCAGCAGCTGTAATTACCATTCTGTTCAGCCAACACTCTGCCCTTGATATAGTTTGCACCAAAAATTGGTTGCTCCAGCTCCACCTCTCGCAGTTGGAGAAATGGAAAGGAGAACGACTGCATGCTGTCTTTAGCATCAGAGCAGTTGAAGACCACCTGGATTGAAGCAAACATCATTGAGTCAAAATGCCAACTGACTAGAGAGGCAGAAGTCTACTTGGCTCACTAGTGAAATGGGTCAAGGTCATTCAGAGGAGTGTAATTGTAATGGTCTATTATCATGCCAAGCTAGGTGTCTATGGTGTTCGTAGTTTCTGAGAAAATTGCAATGTTACAGTTTTCCATGCACAACTGGTATGGCCTTGACCTAGAGTCAGGGTCATTCATGCAAGTTGAGTCGGTGAAGATCGTAGCAATGTAGATCACTATGCCAAGTTTGATTCTTCTGGGTTTTTTTGCAGTTTCTGTGAAAATGCCAGTTTTAAAGTTCACAACAGACAGTATTCATGTTTAGTCAAGGTCATTCAACAGGGTTTGTCTGGAAAGGTCTTATCGTCTGTTATCACGCCAGTTTTGGTGCCTCTGCTGTTTGTTGTTTCTGAGAAAATACCGATCTGGTATTATCCCACCAGTATATAATCTGCTTTTGTACTGAGAAGTTTGGTCACACGAAGGCAACATTAATGTGTCCAAGCTGACTCTTTTCTGGACAAATAAAAGAAATAACACAGTTCACATGGATTCCCTCAAAAATCCTTTGAAAATACTACAGTAACTCCATTACAAAAACTTCAAACAACCCATCCCTGAAATAAGTGATGTGGTAAATTGCCAACTCACTGTACTACAGGTACACAGTGAAATCATCGCCTGCTATCGAGCAGACGATCCAATGCTCATTCCTCTGATAAACAAGAGTACTGCAATATATACATACGTAAGGTAATTTGTGACTTACCCGGTGTGTTGTCAGGTAGATTCGCCCCTTCTTCTTTCCTTTAAACTGGGGAATGCCTGGTGGCCCTTCAAATTGGAGTTCAATCCCATCATAGTAAATGAGAATTCTGAGCAGAGAGGGAGAGAGAGGAGGATAGTCATTATAACCGAATACGATGAAAACCGAGCTACAGTTGTATTAACATTCAGTCACGTACAATATCTGCTAAATAAATGAGAACGGACATTACATTTGTGATTTGATTTATACCGCGAGCAGAGGAACAGTTTCGTGACTGTTATGATTCAGTATCACATGTTACCGCCCGGACTTTGCGGATGTAATGACGGAGATTCAGGACCCTGCACTCATACATCCTATGATCGCACTAAAATACAACATGACACCAAAAATGATAGGCAAATCATGCTACATTACCTTTCAACGGCAAATATTAGCACGCCCCCATGGGCGTGTGCTGTGTTCAGAGACATGATCGGTCTTCCAGAACGGTCTAACGTTGTTTACAATTTCTCAATACAGGCAGATGACGTCACAGAAATACTCTCTGTAAAATTAGGTTTTATCATATGTCATGTTTGCGTCTCTAAATTGTTTATGATTAAAAATACATAATCAAAAATATTTTTAGTTTCATTGATCAGAAATTTAACAGACTCGAACCATTTTGGTTTCAGTTTATAAAAAGAAACTAAACAGTACTTAGAGATTAAATGTAAAAGTGCCCATTTTCTGCCCAAACTATTTTGTAATGTCCAGTTTGCTCCGCACAGTTGATACCACTGAGCTAATTGATATAAGTTCACCATAACTGGTGGAATGTTCACAAACATTACAGACCTTGATGGATATTTTTAAAGCTCCTTTGCTTTCATTGCTTTCACTCCGTGACCCTAAACTGAGGTCAATGGGCACTCTTACTCGTCGCCTCTAGTTAGCATCTCATCATAGACCGCTATGAAATGCATTTTCGTGTGCAAAGTGCTAACAGGCTGTACCTATGCTTTAGTCAGAATACAGTGAATTTGTTGAGTTCATGTGTGAATGTGGGGTCACATGTATATCAGTGATGCAGTGAAGTCTGCAGTCGCGCTGTGCAGTACAGTGCACAACTCTTCGACCTTCACGTGTTACGGTGATGCACTTTGTGAGTAGGTCGGAAGTGTAGCCAACCAAGTACAATAAACACATTGATTTGTGAAGCAACAGAAAGTGCTTTGACCGCAGTGGTTTACATAAGTACCTGGAAGTGCTAAACTCAAAATGGTGCAAGAAAACTCAGTACCGGCCTCTCCGGTCTCTCCCCGTCCTCGGGCGCGTCCTTACAGGGAATACGTGGAACAGCAACGGGCTCTGATGTCGAAGCCATTAGCATCGGAAGGTACTCAGCTGTGGCGACAGATGATGATCGGGTTTGCATGTGCAGCTCTGTTGGGACTTATCATGTTTGTGCTAGGAGCTGTCTTCATTTCCAAAGCTCTTGAGAAAAAGGAGAGCATCACAATAATGTTGTGCATTATGGGCATAGGTAAGTGTGCTTATTAGAGTTACCGGTTGCAAGCGTACATTTCTGTTGGTGACATGGTTATGATGGCCTTCTTAACAGTGTTTTTGTAATGATAATGACTGGCCATTGCAAATGAAAAAAACAATAACAAAACCATGCAGCAAGCATGGTCATCTACATATGCACCATAGGGATGGGGGAGTGGGGGGGAAGGGTACAGAGAGGGAGAGAGAAAAAAAACAAAAACGTGCATGCTGAACTTGAAGGTCATGAAACATGGTATGAGTAGAACTGATTTCCACCATGGCCATACTGACCTGGGCAAAATAATCTACAGAGAGAACTGATTTTGTTTACAATTACACTGTTTTCAGCTTGTGGTCTGCTTATTGTCGTCGGTGTGGGAGTTCTTGGTAAGCTGCTCATCTCACGCAAACACCAGAGCTGTCAGGGAAGACAGCAACAACACCATCCACAGGCGGCCTGCTTCCACACATGCTCAGGTGAGACAGATGCTTAGAGATGATTGCGCTTGGCAAGAGTCTTTCATTCATGATTGAGAGTCTAAAAATCCACTTAATTGCCAGATGTGTCTGTGATACACAGGGCTTCATATCGTTGGGAACTATAATAGGACAAATGTCCTGTTTGACCGTAAAGATATAGGACGTCCAGAATATTGTCCACTGGCCACAGAAATGATAGGACATGCAGGACCAATGTGTGGCACCTGTTTAAGCTCAGTATATATATGTATACAATATAGTGTTGTTTTATATTAGAAAGATAATACCACATGAAGAGTAATTGTTTTAAAATAATAATGATTGTTGGAACAGTGTATACAGTATTTGAACCTATAGTAGTGTAGGCAGGGCACTTTACCCAGCTGCTTGGTTCAAAGCATTATGAGCTGAGCCCAACATGCACACTCATCTGATTCTGAACCATGCATACTCACCCAAACACTGAACATCACAGGTGAATAGTCCTGGGGCACAAAGGGTCAGCTCAGCTCAGCTACTGAAATGTTTGGGTGAGATTTATTCAGGGTAAAGATAAAGGTTCGTTGTTTTTTTTTTGTGTGGTGCCCAGACAGGGTGGTGGTGTTCTTTAAACTGTAGACACAATCACGTGACAATGTGTGTGTGTGTATGTTTCAGTGATCTACACGCCATCACAAGACCCATTGCCACACATTTATGATCCACCTCCAGCATATGACACAGTGGCCTCTTTCATCTTGGCACCTCTTGGCCAAAGCGCTGCCCACGATGGCAGTTCTGCTGATGATTCTGATGTTGAGAAAAATCAGCCGGTGATGGTGCTGCCTCCAAAGTATGATGAAGCTGCTAAACCGATTCCACCATACCAGGATGCAATATTGTCGTAGATATGGCCGTCAGTAACATAATGGATATTATCTTTGTCAACGCCTACCTTCAATGTATTTCTTTTAAAAAGTAAACTTGCATCCCAGTGTGTATAAACCAGCTTATTTTGTAGGTTTGAATGGTGCACTTGCAGTGCTTTCATCTACAACTACCATGTTCCTGGACCACCAGTGCGCTGTACCAGAATACTGTGATCACAAACTTGCTTCCTTTAAAAATTGTGTTTTCTTGTTGTAACTGTACAGCACATCGGATGTGAATGAATTATTTGCCAAATAGTTCTGTGTCCTGAGTGTGTGAGCATATATATGTTATCATCAATACAGAAGTTTGGCATCCCACACTTAACATACATGTATGTAGCCCAGGTGCCTGTAGCCATGCCCATTGACTTACATGAATCCTCTGTTGCAACTGCACGCTTCTTCAGATCTCTTCGTCAGACACATACTCAGACAAGCTAACCCACAGGTGTGGGTTTGTTTAGTCAGAGTACACTTCTTGTTCGCGCACTCCGGCTAGCATGAGCTGTCAATCAGGAACTGGCTACATGTCAATTTTGGGAATGTTTAAAGGTGACGCACCATACCTGCCTCTCCGTAAACTACACTTGAAATCCAGTTTGGCCAAAATCTCATGAGACCCTTGGTGTGAAGAGCATGGAGCACACTGTGTATGATGAGCATAAATATCAATATTCCTCAGTTACGGCAGTCTTCCTATGTATGCACAAGTAAATGTATGTAGATGTTCCGTACAATAATTGCATAATACTGTTATGCATGTACATGTAGTACATATTGGGTTCACATGTACATGTGTACCAGTGCTTTTTATTGTGATGGTGCGTAACATTTTCTGTGGCGCAGGCGTTTTGTGAACTTCAGTTTTGACCAAAGTGTTCGGTGTTGTGAGGACCATGTGGTTGTGGTTTTCATCATTGATAAAATAATGTTCCTGTGAATGTGGGGTTTTCTATCCCCTCCCCATCCTGACCAAACAAGTTCATTGTAATGCCCCCCCCACCCCCCACCCCCCCCCCCAAATCTGAAGTCTTTTACTTAAGTCCCTTACATTCTTGGAAAATCAAAACAGATTGTACACATGTACAATTCAGATACATGTATTTGCCAGTAACATTCACCCTTTTTAAACCTTTACACTCCAGAGTTAGGGGAGCCGGGGTGGTCGAATGGTAGAGCGTTGGACTTCTAATGCTTGGGTCGTGAGTTTGTATCCCGGCTGGGGCCGAATATTTGTGCTGGCTTTTTCATCGTTGCCCCGTCTTTGATATCACCCTATGTGGTGGAAAAGGACGTTAACCCCCCAAACACTCAAACCCCCAAACACCCACCCACCCAAACACCCACCCACCCAAACACCCACCCTCCCCACTCCAGAGTTAATATTTTACTGTTCCATGCACTAGTTTCTTTAAGAAAAAATGTAATACGCGCATATTCAGGCATTTGTGATAAACAGCATTTTCAATTGTTTTGTATTATTTTACAGAATGTATTCCTACAAATAAACATGGACAACACTTTGTATGCTTTATATTGACCAAGCTTGCGCAGCGCTATTGATGGTGTTAACTGGAATCACTTGTGGTAAAGATGGTTATACATATTTTCCTCCTGTTTTGTTTGGGTTTGCACTAATGTTTCATGTTCCAATGATCTGAAAAAAAAACAACAAGAAACCCCAAGTTTGTTCTAGTGTGAAAGTCAGTGTGGCCTGTATCGGTAAATTTATGTGATGACAGTGATGGGGAGCATTGGGCACAGTTGAGTTGGGCCTGTTTTTCTTGTTGGCAGAGGATTTTGCAACAGACTTCCAGTACATGCTGCAATTTCCTTCCTGGAATGCATGCTTTCAGGCTTTTGTCAACTGCAAGACGTAGACAAATTTGTTATCGACATTACTGGAAATGCAGCGTATGAAATACAGCGGCATTCCAGTTCAAAAGAATGTTTGCCATCCACTAGTTGCAGAGTGAAACCAGGAGAGCAACAGTCAACTGGAGTCAGTCTCCAGGTAGAGTTCATCTGTACAACGCTTACTGAAGTGTACTTGCGTGTTGCTTCTATGCATTAGTACTTAGACCAAGGGAGTTATGCGACAGGTACAGTACGTATGAGAAATCCAGATCTGTAGTGATTAACCAGAATTTGTGTAGAATTTGTTCATACTGTTTTGTAAAGTTTAAGTCCTTGATGTTCTTATCATCAGTAGCAAGTGCTGAAAAGAGATAGTGTGTATATGTGTGGAAGAATGTGTCATCTTATGTTGGGCCGTAGGCCCTTTCGAAGGGGGTAGAACAAAATGTGTGTGTGCTGTGGCATTTTACCAACCACTTTCGTTTTGCTATTGCATGTGAACTGCACAGGCAGTTTGAAAGGCCAGTACATGTAGATGATAGGGCATTCGTCCTAGGAGATTACTGTTTGTTGTTCCCCATCAAGATAATTACAGATAAAGTTGGGGGAAGGGGGACCAATGTGTCTGGCATGCTTGCTTTTTACACATATATCTAAGGCAGGGTCGTAACTGGGATCTGGAAATTTTTGGAGTGATACACTTTTATACTTTTTTTGGTCGTTCGAATCAAACACAAACTTGCCCGATATATACTTGCCCAAAAATCAAAATGTCATTGGGATGAATATGTATACTGTAGGTGCTGGTTTATTGGGGGGGGGGTTGTTGGTTGTTGGTTTGGGTTTTGTTTTTGTTTGGTGTGTTTGGGGGGGGGGGGGGGGGGATCTACTTTTGTTTTCATTCATTGTTCACGTTCAACATTTTCATGTTTTGGGGGATATTATTGAATTGAATGAACCGAATTCTTGTTGAATATTTCATGACCATTTGGTTGGATGGAGTGTGCCGTGAGACCTTTTTTTCCTGTTCTCTCTAAATGAGGAACAAGAACTGGTACATGTACTCAAGAATGTGTCAAGAGTGAATTGTGATAAATGGGAAATCTCTTCCTACTGTGCTGTCTGTGATTGAATGAATTCAGATGAACTTGTGGGTATAGTTTACAGTATTTACACAATTATTTTGTTTTAATGATTACAGACATGTTACTTTTTTTGCATTTAAGTTTATAACATACTGATAATCAGAAAGTATTCGTGCATGGCTGCTATGGTGCACTTTGTTGCTGTGGTTATGTTCGCTTGTCTGCACAATATGCAAAACATTTGCTCTGAGTGTAGACTTCTGTTCATACTATACTTTTGAATAAAAGTAAATATGTAGTTCACTTACTGGTCAAGCATTTGTTTTGCATTTGTCACTTGTGTGCATGTTTAAAGAGATGCGAGAGCCCGAAAAATCATGAATTATCGCTTGTCAAGGCTATAGTGTGGTCTGCAAAATGCTTTAAGTTATGACTAGGAAATAAAAAAAATTAAAAGAACAGCCTTGTCAATGGTGACGGATTTATTGATGAAGTAATGGCATGGTACTGAATAATTATGTTGTATGAACTTTGATTTTCATTGCACATCTCCTTCAGGACATCTCAGGGCCATCTCCACCAGGAACAAGCTGCAAATAGAAGGACGAAACAATGCACTTAAAAACTTAGCACACAGAACATGAGAACAAACCGGAAACCAAGAAGACAGCTCAGTGCACATCAAGCTACTACAGTACAAATGTCTTCATATTAGAACTACTAGTTCAAAGGGGATTTCGCATAATATATATGTGACCGTCCATGAGAAAACCTGGCGTAAGATGCATGCCGCTGTTCCGAGCTAGAGGCTAACAAAGGTCAGCGGGTGCTATCTGGTTGATATTGATATTTTGCCCAAATCAGGTAGTTCTACCCTTAAATTATGTCTTAAAAGGAGGTTTTTTTGGGGTTTTTTGGCACTGTAAAGAGCAAGGCTGTTTCTTTAAGATGGCTCCAAAACCAAAAAATTGAAAATTTTGCACTTAAGCCGGGTTTTCTCATGGAAGGTCACATATTTTCAAGTACACTGCGGATTATTTACTTTGAACTTGAAGCATCCACATTTTGACCAAACGGGAAAAATACCTACATATTGTATGGTAGCAGTTACACGTGGTACTCTACTGATACATGAGTAGTACAAAACATAAACATTACTAGCACTACATGTACAATTAGTAACTAATTAGTAGCCTTGCTCCTGAAGTGCAGTCATTTCATCCTTCACAAGAAGCCTGAAATTTCATTTATTGGATTCTCCATCTTTAACCCCCCCCCCCCCAAAAAAAACCAAACAAACAAACAAACAAAAAACACAATAACAATCCCAAAACAACCTAAACAAAAAAATTAAAATTATTCTCACCATTGTGATATTGTTTCCATTCAAGAGCAGTTTGTCCAGCTTGGTCACTCTCCTGCCTTCTGATGTACTCTCGCTGTTGGAAAGAGCTAAGTTTATGATACAGTTCACCTGAGATACAGCGAAGGAAATTCGGAGACAAGAAAAATTGTATGTTTCCGCATGTCATCATTCTCTCTTATTAAAAAACAAACAAACAAAAAAAACCAAAAAAAATTAGGGAACAGAGAAGCATAAAGGAAAGATTCGATGACGATAACCTGAGGCACTATACCGTTTTATCTCAATTCCAGTTTAAACAGTGCATAATTATAAGTAGATAAGGAAGTAGAAAAGAAACCACTTACTATTCTGTCACATCTTCCAAGACCATATCTGATGACGATGTAAAGGAAAACCAAGGCAAACTTAACACGCTAGAGTTTTCAAGTAGTCCAGCCACTTTTCCTAATAGTGCTACTGATAAATAATAATAATAAATAGTACTTATCTAGTGTTTATTCTCGCAGCAAAGGAACTCATAGCGCTACACACACGAGCACACACGTGCACGCACTGACACATGCACACCCCGGCCTGATGCAGATACAATGACAGCCAAAGGCACGGAAAGAATGGCAGACTACATAAGTGTGAAAGGCCTGGCGGAAGAGGTGGGTTTTCAAGTTCGATATGAACGGGACAGTATGGGAAGACCACGAATTTCGACCAGAAGCGAATTTCAAACATTTGGGGCAAGGTAACTGAGGAAGTGTTCGCCGGTACCAGTACGAGTACTACTGGTACTCGTTCATCGTCCAACAAAATATTTATTAAGTTATCTATCAGTACCAGGTTTATGTCTGATTGTGTGTCTACATGATACTGACCTCCAAATCAATAAACCTTGAGGATTCTAGAATCACATAATTAACAATGCAAAAGTGAAGATACTATTCTGAGTCATACATTTGACACCAATCAATTTCTGTTAGAAAACTACCACTAGTACCAGTACATGCAGTTCATAAATTCAATCCAGTAAACTATCAGTACGAAGCTGGCTGAAAGGATACTGACGTAGTCGTCAAAACCAAGCAGAGTACCAACAATTTCCTTGTCGTTTTTCATGATGATGTGTAGTTTTGAGCCAATGCACTTGTCCACCAGCTCTGAAAGAAAAGTGGAAGTATTAGTGGAACAGAAAAATTGAGAAACTAACAATTCATAATTCATGTGCAGCTGATCTGTTCCTGGGTCTTGACAGATGGAATATATACTGACTTTGCATCAGTACTGCAGTGAAGATGAAGGCAGACCTCAGAATCGAGAAATCATGCATGACCTGTGTCATATAACACAGGTCATGCATGATTTCTCGATTCTGAGGTGTGGCTTCATCTTCACTGCAGTACTGACGCAAAGTCTTATCACTGTGCGCTTTGCTAGCTGGTAGTGCCGGTAGCACTAGCAGGTTGAAATACAGGGTGTGTGGTTCACAACAGGTTCATGTCAAATGTTGTCAATGGTTCTCAATGCTTAGAGAAAAGTACAGTGATGGGATAAATCATAGTAAGTGTTCTCCTTCTTCACCATCTTCTGCAGAGCATGGACCAGTCTGGGGAAATGCAGTGTAACACAGGGGATATTTAAAATTCAGTGGCTGGTTTTATTGAGAAAAACAGTCACAGCTGAAAGTGGTCCGCACAGCTATGTTCATTTGTACCCGGAATGTAACATAAATTAGGTATACTTACCGAGTGGAAGAAGCTGAGAGGGATTTGTGAACGTCGTGCCCGCCATCTTTAAACAAAAGTGATCAGCATGACTTCCCCTATCGGCAGGGTTCCTTGATGTCTCAGAGGTAAGGCACGACAACGCATTCCAAACGCAAATAACCACAGGAGATATTTTCATTTTCAAACTCCAGATAATTATGTCACTGCGTAAGCAACTTGGCCCCCTCCCCCCCCCCCAAAAAAAAGTTCACCAATGAACCAACCAACCCGGCAACCCGGACCGGCAACTGACTGGAACCAACCCCGGCCGCGGCGGCCCGGCGGCACTGAACTGACCCGACCGCGGCGGCCGGACCCGCAACCAACCCGGCAACTGACCAACCAACGCCCGGAACCATCCAAACAAACAAACAAACAGCACTGAACAACAACAACCAAAAATAAGACCAAACTTTGAAATCATGCCGCACCGGCATCATAGATCTAGTATTGTGAGGTTTTTCAAGTCTTGGCCAGTTAAAGTGTACGTCAACGTGTAGACATAGACTTTCTAACCTATCGGCCGGCACAACGTAATTATCATTTCGACAAATCCCTCCCGCAGTACCTCACAGAGAAGCTCACTACGTATGAAACATCCGGCCGTTCACTTCGCTCATCTTCTGAGAAACTATTACTGAAAAATACCCCGTGTCAGTCTGAAAACTTATGGCCAACGTTCCTTCAGTTACTCTGCTCCCAAATCTGGAACTCTCTGCCCGTCTCACTTAGGAATCTCCCTACTCTGTCACAGTTCAAGGCACACCTTAAAACCTATCTGTTTCGGCAAGCTTTCACTGAACTAAATTTTTTACTGTATCCTCCCCTGTATCCCACGTCCGCCGTGTGTGTGTGTGTGTGTGTGTGTGTGTGTGTGTGTGTGTGTGTGTGTGTGTGTGTGTGCGCGTCGGTCTGTGTGTGTGTGTGTGTGTGTGTGTGTAGCGCGCACTGAGTGCTCCGGCTGGGCAGACTTTCTGCGCCATCAGTACAAGAACAATTTATTATTATTATTGTGTAGTATTAGTTGCGGGTCAGCAAGGTCGAGATACACTGAAGTACTAGTACTGTATCAGTCAGTTTCTGTCCGTCAGTTAGGCTTGTGAAACTGAGTCGGCACAGAACAGCCGACTTAACTCAGTGAGTGTGCGTGCGTTTTGACTGAACATTTGTATGTGCTGGGGGCGGGAGATGGTGTTCGTTTGTTTGCTTCTTCTTCTTCTCTCTCTCTCTCTCTCTCTTTTTTTTTTTTTTTTTCTCCGGCCGCCTTAGACATCTCGTGCAGACTGATGTGGCATCCCTTGTAGATCTACAAACACTCTGTGCTCAGCACGGTTTTCCCGGCAGCACGGCCGCCATAGAGAACTGGGCTGAGATTCTGAATTATCTCAGTGCAGCGCTCGCATAGTCAAGTTTTCAGTGTTACATTCAGTTGTTTTGGTGGTTTGTTTTTGTGTGTCTACGTTGCACATTGACTTACACTTGCGCCTATTCTGTCGTCACTGAGTTCACTGACCGGATCATCATCAGTTTTCATTATGCAGCGACAGACAGTGTTACGAAGACCGTCGTGACTCAGTGACGCGGGCCAGACCGGCCAGACGGCCCTATCAAAGCATGCATTTTGGCTCGTGTATGTAAACAACTAAGCGAATCTACCTTATTAGCCTCAGTCGTCTGTATGTCTGGGATATTTTTAAGAAACTGCAAAGGCCAGACACATCAAACATGGAATGCTCGTACTTAATGACGACATACCTAGACATTTTGTCTAAAACGTGGAATGCTCGGTCAGACTTCGTGACAACATACCTAGACATTTTGTCTCAAACGTGGAATGCTCATACCGTTTGTGACAACATACCTAGACATTTTGCTTCCTAATCAAATGATAATGGTGTCGCGGTGACAGTAAAACTGAAAAGTGATGATTGAACATTTGTTTCCAAGAGCAACACTGATGATGATGATAATGATGATGATGATGATCGAAATGTCAATAAATGCCAAGGCTCCAAATGAATGTTCCAGTGATTGATCGCAGGTTCCCGGGCAAAGAAAGTCGTATTTCTCTAATAGTAACAGCCACAAAGTCACGAATACGGTCGTGATGGCCAAAGGAAGCATTCTTCTATCTTGCAAACAGCAGTAGAGTTCTGAAAGTGACAGTTTTCCATCTCAGTGGCGTTACGAACATAAAGGCTCTGATTTGTATAACTTACATATCCTTCTAATGTGTAGAAGTGTCTTTTCAACAACAACAAAAACCATGCTCTTGTTGCGAGCCTGAGAAATGCGAGTCTGCACGTGTCTAAGCGCACGCTCGTACTATTTGTGTGTGTGTGTGTGTGTGTGTGTGTGTGTGTGTGTGTGTGTGTGTGTGTGTGTGTGTGTGTGTGTGTGTGTGTGTTACATGCATGTGCTTGTTCTGTGTTTTGATTTAGGTTGTTTTTTGTTTTTCTTTTCTTCTCTTTTTCCCCTCCGTCTGTTTATAATTTTCTTGTTGTAGTTTAGCAAGGACAGATTGTCAGACAGGTTCTCGTGAACCTATATCTCAATCCTTGTGTAATAAAGTTTCATCATCATCATCACCCTAGTATAGTGTTCAGGGTGAGTATTATAGTTGTTTAAAATCTAGTCCTTATGTAAAACGTTCCCAATGAGTGCATTGCCGGGTTGCGCTACAGTGTGTGTGTGTGTGTGTGTGTGTGTGTGTGTGTGTTTTGTTGTTGCTGTTTTCCTGTCTGGATTACCGTGTAATCCGATTTGAGTACCTTGCATGTTTGCCTTTTTCACGGTGGGGGTGGGGTGGATGTTTGGGAGTTTAACGTCCTTTTCCACCACGTATGGGTGATATCAAAGACGGGGCAACGCGAAAAAGGCCAGCACAAATATGTGGCCCCAGCCGGGATTCGAACTCACGACCCGAGCATTGGGTGTCCAACGCTCTACCATTCGGCTATCCCGGCTCCCCCTTTTTTTTACGGTGGTATAGTTGAGTGGCTAGTGGTACATTGCATAGTAAACTGGTGGTGAACGATGACTGGTGGTGTACTTTGTTCCCCAGACACACAGTAGGTGGATTGTGTTCGATGTCTCGGGGGCGGAAAAACTGGTCGAATACCGTAAGTATTACGTGAAAGGTTGCATTGTGTCCACATGATTTGCAGTACATGCAACTTCCTCACTACACAGAGACAGTCGTTTCACGCGTTGGATTCAAACTTCCTTGAATTATTGTTCAAATGCATGAATCGTCAGCATTATGCGTTGTCGAAACTGAATGTATTAATTCATTGTAAGCTTTTTTTCTGGCAGAGTTAACAGACCGCTGCAAGGGCTGTCGTACTGTGCTGACGTATTTTTCGTTGCTCCGTGTCCGCCTGGGAGCCACCAAACCTGAAAGTGCTGGCTTTCCCCTTACTGGCCCTCATCTTACCGGCCCGTTTTTGAAAAGGACGTTACATCCGCACCCCCACACGGAACAACAACAACAACAAAACTTCGTCGCCCAGTCTTTGTAGTTGGTGAACTTGAAATAACCAGTCCTGTGTCCTATGCACACGTTAAGTACGATTTTGCTAGACTGAAGTGTTTTCAATTCGAAGAATGTCGACTCCGCGTACTTGAGCTTTCTAAGAAGAAAAAAAAATCGTAAATCTGAAAGGCCATTGAGCAAAGGTTTGGTTTGGTTTGGTTTAGTTTCGTGTTTGACTGTTCGGGAACTGTAGCCTACGTTGCTATCACGTGGACCAGTTCAGGAACGGATGTGACGCGATCCAGGTTGTGCAGCACAGCGATAGCAGTACGTACGCAGTCTACTTGGGCCGCCGGGCTCGAGTCCATGAAGTCAAAATGGGACGGTCCTATCACACTGCAACCATAAGAAAACGACGATTACGCGGCAGAAAAAAAAAAAAAAAGATGGCGCGGTTGATTAGTAAGTTTCAAGGCATACAAGTTTTGTCCTTGATGAAACAAACGAACAAAGAAACGCCACCATTGTAGCCTCGATAATAAAGTGGGAAGTCCAGTTTGCTGGTCGAGGGTCAGATGAATTGAACTAGGCTTGGCCGGTAGACTCCTACGAGGCTGAGCCGTTCCTCCTTCGGAATCCTTCAGGAATGCATGCCGGCATAGGGTCTAATTTGGGGTTGGGTCTCTCTCTCTCTCTCTCTCTCTCTCTCTCTGTTCAAGTTCCACTGTCTGTCTGTCTGTCTGTCTCTGTCTCTCTCTTACCAGCTCAATATTTCACAACCAGCAAACGCTGCGATGTCCCGTACCAGATTTGCAGCGAAGTGATCGTCCTGCATCAGCTTTTCTTTCAAGGATCCTGTGTATGTTTGCACTGCGACGAGAAGATGGCTTCAGTAACGAGAATGAAAGAATAAAACAATCATCAGTAAATTTAACTATTTTAAATCTCTTCATGAATGAGATCATTGCGTTTTTACATTTGTTTTTCAATTTCAGGTTTCTCTTATTTTGTCGGCAATTTAAACATGGTTTCTATTTAAAATGGATACACGTTACTCCACCCTGTTAATTCAGTTGCACCAAAACTACTGGAGGCCGAATTCGAAACTCACACATCTCCGAGATCATAGCGAGAACTTTCGTGGTTTGTGTGTCGGCAGGACCACCATTTTCCTGCTCAAAATCCCCAGCCGCCTCTTGCCCTTCGTGTTTCTTCTCTGCTGCAGTGGTCTTGAGCGAACAATCCAAGTCGTGACCCTGCATGTCGTCCTGGTGTTCCAGCACGTGCTTGTGGTGGTGGTAGACCAGCACAAGGGTGGCAAGGAGAAGTCCCATGTCGTAGGCGCACGGACCCAGCCGTACAAACTCTGCGTCCACCATCTGTCGTACAAACCTTATCTCTTATCTTCATGAATATGGACGGTTTCAGTTACCTGTTCGTACACTGACCCAAGGTGAACCTGAATTCAGCCAGCAC
Organism: Batillaria attramentaria; assembly: GCA_018292915.2. Taxonomy (NCBI): domain Eukaryota; kingdom Metazoa; phylum Mollusca; class Gastropoda; family Batillariidae; genus Batillaria; species Batillaria attramentaria. Next base: position 530,036 of record JACVVK020000392.1, on the reverse strand, counting down.
GATGAAGTGAGGACAGTTCTGACTGAACGTTACCGCTAATTTCCCGCTGACGCTGGTTCACACTTCACTGATGTTTCTGTGAAAGTCGACACTTGATAAAACTGTGGTAGGCTTACTGATTTTGATACAACTCTGCTAGGCTTACTGATCTTGATTTTAATAAAACTCTGCCAGGCTTACTGAATTTGATGCAACTCTGCTAAGCCTAATGATTTTGATGCAACTCTGCTAAGCTTACTGATTTTGATTGTAATAAAACTCTGCTAGACTTATTGATTTTGTTATGTTGCTGTTCCTTTGAAAGTTAGCACTTCTAATTTTATTAAGTCATATTTACCCTACCACTCTTTCCCCAAAGCAAAATACAGTGTAAAGAGTCCACCACAACCTTGAAGTCGTCGCCGCTGGCAATGACCGAATCTATGTGAAGATCACCGTGGATAAGGCACTCGACGCTTTCGGCAAACTGCTGTTTCACCCTCTCCTTGGCGGCCATAACGGTGACGTCCTTGTAGACGTCGTCGAGTCTCAGTAGCACGTCCTTGGCGCAGCGTTTTCCTGGGTCAGCCGGGTCAAAAGGTCTCTCATAGTGAAAGATGCGGATGAGGTCAACCATGGATTCAAGTGTCCTGGATAGTGGACAGAAAAAGTATTTCTGAAAAAAAATGTAGGAGGAAAAACCAGGACTGTGACCTGTCCGGTTGGTGCTTGCATCAATATTACACGTGCACGCTAACATTATTTTTGCATTTGCGGTTCTCTGACACTGGTTTTTGCAGTTCAAGCAAACACGCGTAACGTCACGTCGATCCTGTATCTACGAAAAAAGGACGAATGGTGATTCTCGAGCGGTCTTTCAACTGATGTGCAGTATTCGGAAACTCCGTATCCCTTCATGTCAGAACAAAGAACTTTGGTCAGCGTAGTTTTTCATACACGGGCCGGCTTGCTGGAATGATCTCCCAGCATTAATCAGATATGCAGACACAAAACTATACTTCAAGCAAACTCTGAAAACTCATTTCTTCACTGCCCTCAACCAGTAGCTGTTGCCATATCATCTTTCGTTGTGTGTGTGTGTGTGTGTGTGTGTGTGTGTGTGTGTGTGTGTGTGTGTGTGTGTGTGTGTGTGTGTAGAAGCCGGGGGCATGGGAGACAGTGTGTGGAGGCATGTTGTGTGTGTTTCTGGGTGAGTGAGTGTGTGTTGATTGTTAGGCGTCATGAGCTCCTGCGGGAGGGAGAGCGTCATTTGAATACCCATATTTATTATTATTATTCGGAATTTCAGCAGATGAGTCACGTGAGATCATTCTGAGGTTTAGCGTCAGTCTTCTGTCCACCACGAGCCTGGATGAGTTCAAAGACAGGGGCACTAGAAGAACGCCCGTTCATCTCTTATTATTCATTTGAGCATTGGGGGTTTTGCCGTGTCTGGGGTTTACGTGGATAGTTTTTCATGCGTTGCGTCCGGGGAATTCTTCTGACCACCGTCAGTCGGTGACGCGATACTCACGGGAACTTGTGACGTAACTGTGCGAGACCATCCGTGCCAAGTGACAGGATGTGTGTGGCGGCGTGGACAGAAGCCAGACTGGCGGCCAGGGACCGGGCACCGGACAAACTGTACCTCCCGTTCAGCAACTCTTCCGTCAGACAGCGGTGTTCGGTCAGCTCACGGGTACACACTAGCTGAAATCGACGGACAGTACTGATTCAGCAGATTTTGTAATTGTTTGACTGTATTGTTAATTGTTGAAAAAAACAGCAGCTAGTCAAATTGACATCAGCTGAACACTGACTCGCCAACCAATCGCAAAACTGGCCACAACTGCCGTGTCAACAATAATAGTAATAAATGAGACTGACGAATGTAGCCAATGTAAAATTACATGCATAATTATTACTTATTAGCAAATGCTAACAGTTGCACGTTGTAAAAATAAAGTTTCGTCAGTAATAAATGAGACTGACGAATGTAGCCAATGTAAAATTACATGTATAATTATTACTTATTAGCAAATGCTAACAGTTGCACGTTGTAAAAATAAAGTTTCGTCAGTAATAAATGAGACTGACGAATGTAGCCAATGTAAAATTACATGTATAATTATTACTTATTAGCAAATGCTAACAGTTGCACGTTGTAAAATTAAAGTTTCGTCAGTAATAAATGAGACTGACGAATGTAGCCAATGTAAAATTACATGTATAATTATTACTTATTAGCAAATGCTAACAGTTGCACGTTGTAAAATTAAAGTTTCGTCAGTAATAAATGAGACTGACGAATGTAGCCAATGTAAAATTACATGTATAATTATTACTTATTAGCAAATGCTAACAGTTGCACGTTGTAAAATTAAAGTTTCGTCAGTAATAAATGAGACTGACGAATGTAGCCAATGTAAAATTACATGTATAATTATTACTTATTAGCAAATGCTAACAGTTGCACGTTGTAAAATTAAAGTTTCGTCAGTAATAAATGAGACTGACGAATGTAGCCAATGTAAAATTACATGTATAATTATTACTTATTAGCAAATGCTAACAGTTGCACGTTGTAAAATTAAAGTTTCGTCAGTAATAAATGAGACTGACGAATGTAGCCAATGTAAAATTACATGCATAATTATTACTTATTAGCAAATGCTAACAGTTGCACGTTGTAAAAATAAAGTTTCGTCAGTAATAAATGAGACTGACGAATGTAGCCAATGTAAAATTACATGTATAATTATTACTTATTAGCAAATGCTAACAGTTGCACGTTGTAAAAATAAAGTTTCGTCAGTAATAAATGAGACTGACGTATGCGAAGGTCGCGATCGTAGAAGACTGGCGTGGGGACACAGCCCGGCACGATGGAGCTGAAGAAGCCAAAAGCTCGGTATTCCATCTCTCCTCTCTCCGCAGGCGCCTGCAGTGCAACTCCCGGACACTAGGCAACACGACAGACGTACGGGTACCAGAAGTTCGTCACACAAACAAGCATTACAATCCATACGCCGGATTTTTTTTCTTACTGATTTCAAAATTTCGTTCTTCCGACCTGAGGAGAAGCTAAGAGCAAGACCAGTGTCTGGCTTTTTATTATTATTATTATTGCTTATGTGACCAGTACCCGCTGGGTCGTGAGTTCGAATCCCTGCTAGGGCCATATATTTATATTGGCCTTTCTCTCGTTGCCCCGTCTTTGGTCTTTGATGTCACCCTGGTAGAAAATGACGTTTAACTCCCAAACACCCTCCCACCCACCTACCCGCTTATGTGATCGCCAATAGAAGTCGGTTTGGTTACTATAATTTGGAGAGTAACGTCCCAAGCTGCCACCACAAGAGTGATCAGTCGGAGACTGCCTCCGTCAAAAAGGCAACATGTCCGGTTATGGCTGCGGGCCGGACAGACTGACAAGTCGGCCACACTGATTTGATTTATTCGGCATTTACTGTGATGGATGGGTGTTTGGGAGTTTAACGTCCTTTTCCACCACATACGGGTGTTCTCAAAGACGGGGCAACAATGAAAAAGCCATCACAGATGATTTGGCCCAAGCCGGGGTACGAACTCACGACCCGAGAATTAGAAGTCCAACGCTCTACCACTCGGCCACCCGGCCCGGCTCCCCTTACTGTGGTGGACACAAACAGGCCCATGTCAGTCATACAGGCAGGCAGAAGAAACGGGCGACGTTAGGAGTAAGCATATTTTCTTTTATTTGGGATCGGGGTCAAACTCGCCGTGACACCGCATTTGCCGCATAAGTTGCAAGAGAGATGAAGTAACTTGCCGTCGCCCTAAAACAGTCTGCCTCCTGTTCGCTCATACGTATACCTGCATGCAGGGTGGCGCCAATTTGATGATGAAGCCTTTGTCTGGACGTTCGCGAAATCTGACACGGATCACGTGGTTCATGTAGCTGTCTGTGAAACGGTGTGCCACGAGGTCTTCCAGCGAAGGCCGGGAGCCCGCTTCACTGGCCTGCCAAAGGTAAATGTGACGTTTGAGCGATGAATATGGACTCAGTTTTGGGGCTTAAAACATAGCCTTGAAGTGATTAGCTTAGTCGTTTGTTATCCCGTGTAAGCCGGAGGTTTATCATCGGTTTGGTCACTTGCCGCCTTACCGCAGAAGAACTGAATTACCGTGACAGTCAATGAAACCGACAGAGTCACTGATCCTGTTCAGTACCGGTCCAGTACAAACTGATATATCAGTGAATGTTAGTCGAGTTATTTCAGTGACTGCAGGGCTTTAGCTTCTCGTCAGTTGTGGACACGAACTACATGTATATGAATGACAGTTGCCGCTCTCTCAGTCCCCACTCCCCTCTCCCCCTCCGTCTCTCTCTCTCTCTCTCTCTCTCTTTCTCAGTCTCTCTATCACACACACACACACACACACACACACACACACACACACACACACACACACACACACACACACACACACACACACAAGGGCAAGGAGGTGAAAGCAGTCCAAAAAAAAAAAGAAGAAGCTAACAGCAAAGGGAAACTACACACACACACACACACACACACACACACACACACACACACACACACACACACACACACACACACACACACACACACACACACACACACACACACACACACACATTTCTGCCAGAGTATCTGTAGACGAAGTGGCCGTGGACTGATCTGATTTCAATGCCCCAACTGAAATGTTTTCAGACTCAGTTTACTGACACGCCTACAACTAAAAACGCTTGGTCCGTACTTGCCACCTGAGGCGAGGACAAGAACTTTAACGTTCGCATTTTGTACGTTTTGCATGGCTAGCGCTGCATGGAAATGTTGAAAGATGTGGCTATTGAAACTGCCGCACAAAGAAATCACGGAACGCAAAGGACCTTAGCAGGTCATGTTTTCAAAGCCGGGATGCTTTCAATAACATGAATGCAGTTTGTTGTGCTTCGTTGCCTACTGAGCTGGAGTCCCCGCGTTAACTGGAATGTACAGTCAGTCAACTACTTAAAGAAAGTAGTTCAGAAGGACAGCTGACACGCTTGAACTGACGCCGGTACGCCGGCTGAAAGTAGGTTAGTTGAACGACATTGCAAATCCGGCAGCGAATAAAATCAAAATGAAGTTATTAAATTAGAGCAGAGCTCCACATTATGCACAGGAGGGAAAGTAGTTTATCATCAACTGGTGCGGGCACATGTACATAATATATCAGACACAATATAGCAAGTCAGTGAAACTATTGTGATGACTCCGATTGGCGTAAGCTTATAACATTATGTCGTTCTGCGTACGTAGAAACGATGACGCTGTTTGAATGCGGACTTGACAGCGCTGACTTGTGACTACTTTTTCACGATTTTGTCCGCGATCGGCGTGGTGGAGTACACGTGTGGAAGCGTTATGCCAAAGAAAGTCAATTCAAATTCAAATTCAAATTCAAAAATACTTCATTATCTGTTCTCAAAATACATTTTAAAACAGAAAATTGTCTTCAGACACACGCATTCGCTCCGCTCGGTATAGTAAGATCATAATATAAAATAAGTCACACACACACACACACACACACACACACACACACACACACACACACACACACAGAGTCAGTCAGCAGTCAGATTTCTCTTCCATTCGAAGCCGCAGAGTCACGAAAATGGTCGCAGCAGCCAAAAGGAGCATCTATTTTATTTGGCAAACAGCTTAGAGCTTTGTAAGCGGCAGTTTTCCCCCCTCAAAACTCATAACGAACACAGAGACTGTAGAGCAAAAAAGAAGCCTGAGAGAGCACTGACGCCGACTGTAGTCCTGGCGACCCTCTCCTTGTACCCGAGGATTTTCAGTCAAAAAATCAGTAGGGGATGCTTCTGCTGTATCGCTCCCTAGTGTGTGTGTGTGTGTGTGTGTGTGTGTGTGAGTGTGTTTAAGACTTACTGGTATGTGAGTTTTTTTGGGTTTTTTTTAAGGTGTATGAGTACACAAGAGTTTCATTTGTGTGTGCAAGTGTTTCAGATATAATCATGTTTGTGAGTGGCCGTTTTATATTTTAAGAGCGTGAGTGCTTTGGACTTATACGGATGCGTGCGTGCGTTCGTGCGTGCGTGCGTGTGTGTGTGTATGTGTGTGTGTGTGTGTGTGTGTGTGTGTGTGTGTGTGTGTGTGTGTGTGTGTGTGTGTGTGTGTGTGTGCAAGATTTACTTGTGTGCGTGACTGAGGCTTCTGTTAATGAAAGTTTTATTTATTTATTATTAGTAGTAGTAGTAGTAGTATTATGGTGGTCAGTAATTACCCTTCTGGGGTTAATAAAGTAATTTGAATTCGAATTTGAATTTGAAAAAGCGTTAGCTGAAGCTATGGCGCCACAGGTTACAGTAGTTGTCACTGAGTATGCTCCGTATTGTTACTATCCTTAGTTTTTGACAGTGGTATGACTTGACGTTATTCAACGGCGACAATTGATAGCCGGATTCAAGTACACACAATTTCGATAGACAAGTTAACGGGGCAAATGCTACCGTTTCTATGCTCACAGCGGATCGTTCTAAGCTGTTTTCGTGGTATCTATCATCACACCATTTAGACACCTGGGCCCGCATGTAAAAGTCGGGGTGAGGGAGTTTAGCCCAGGGTTAGAGTCTAACCTCGATCTAAACTAGCTCTAGGGTTAAATTTTCTGTTGTTTTTTTTATTTTAAATCAGGAAGCGGGTCCATTCCAGCAAGGGGCCTGTGCCGTTATAGAAGGAGTTTTGTCTTTCTTTGCTTCCTTTTTTTTATTTATTTTGTTTGGGTGTTTCTTTTGTCCTAGCCTGGGTTAGGCCCGTAGCCGTGGGTTGAATTAACCTCGAGGTTTACATACGAGCCCTGGACAGAGACACTGAGCGTCTGTAATGATGGCACTGACGGAGCCAACTGAAGCGCACTCGATGATGCGGCGACCACTGACACTGAGCGCTCCAGTAGTGTCACAACAGTCGTAGACTAAAACTGAATGTTCGACCGCTCGCGCCGCAAAGTGCGGTAAACAACATTGTATCGCATTAAGAGCTGTACTAATTATCAAGATAGAGTTTTTCAGTCGAGCGTACAGGCGCATTCGCGAGCGAAACCGTGTTCCAAAAGACAAGTCGGCATAGCAATGATGGAATTATCCCGTTTAACAGAACAGGGCACTTGCTGCGTAACTTCAGATGAGCACGTAGGCAAAGGAAGTACATGTATATGGTTCAGATGTCAGTATACGAACAGATACCATTTGTACACAGCGAGACAGCGCAAGGGCGTCATGACCTTGTGGTGAGTGCATGTTGAAACGTATTCAAGCAGCCTACGTGTATTTTGCACTATACTGCCACATACACTAGATGCACTGTCAAACACTACACTAGATTATGAATACAATTTCGTTAGGAAACGAAAAACGAACTTATAAAATTGTTTGTTTGTTTGGGTTTGTTTTTTTTGTATCCATCCACCTCCTGCAGAGTCGGACAAACTGACCTACAATGTACAAAACACACACACACACACACACACACACACACACACACACACACACACACACACACACACACACACACACACACACACACGCACGCACGCACGCACGCACGCACGCACGCACGCACGCACGCACGCACGCACGGAACTTGAACTGAATACGTTGGACTTGCAGGAACCTAAATTAAAAACTCGTCTTTGGTCACTGATGATACGTGCACTTTTTGAACAAAAGAAAAATAGGTGACACTATATAGTGCACTTAGTGCGGAATCCCTAGGTACCATAATCTTTGACTGCACTATGTCAAAGAAAGAACTGGCCCCAGAAATACACCGAACCCGCTGGACCTAACTTACAATCGTGCTTTGGTTATGGTAGGTTCACTTTTTGGACAAAAGAAAGAAAGAACAAAACAACAACAACAAAAGGTGACCCTATAAAGGACAGTGTTCTTTTTGGTTCTGGTAATCACACGATTATGGTACCTACGGAATCCACAACCACAATCTGTGACTGCACTTTGTGAAAGAAAGTACTGGTCTTAGGAATAGACCGAACTCGCAGGACCTAACTTGCACTCGTGTTGTGGTCGTAATAAGTGCACTTTTCGGACAAAAGAAAGAAAGAACAAGGAGGAACGGCCCCGTCCTACAAAGTTGTTTCTCCAAACTTCATATTATTTTGTCTGTTTTGTTGTTATTGTTGCCGGTTCTCCCCTCTCCAAGTTCTACCAACGACACTAGATCAAAGACCGTACGGTCTTTGACTAGATCCTCTACGACCTCGACCGGTTAGCCACGTGACTGGGGGTGGGGCCGGGTGAGGGAAGAAGGGGGAGAGAGAGAGAGAGAGGCAGAGATAGAGGGTGGGTGGATGGGTGTTTAGGAGTTTAACGTCCTTTTCCACCACAAAAGGGTGATATCAAGGACGGGGCAACGAGAAAAAGGCCAGCACAAATATTTGGCCCCAGCGGCCGGGATTCGAACTCTCGGCCCAAGCATTGAAAGTCCAACGCTCTACCATTCGGCCACCCTGGCTCCCCACAGAGAGAGAGAGAGAGAGAGAGAGAGAGGTCAGTTCCGTGAACTAAACATTTGCCGTCAGCCTCAGGCAGGTCGTCATACAGAGAGAGAGAGAGATGACGTCAATTCCGTGAACTAAACTTTTGACGTCAGCTTCTAGCACTGAGATCGTCTGAGGATGCTTGTTCATGTCTTGTAATTTCCCTGTTGGCTTTGTGACTTCTCCGACTGAATTATTTTTCACATGAAATCTGGAAGATCTAGAGGGCTGATGAAATGTCGGAAGCAGTGACAATACATGTACTTGCAGATTTTGTCTGTGAACCAAACATTTGACGTCAGCCTCAAGCTGCTCGTCTGTCATGTGATACTTCTTCATATTTTGTGATTTCCTTGTTGTTTCTGTGACTTCCGTGACTGAATTAATTTTGATATAAAATCTGGAAGATCTAGAGAGCTGATGAAACGTGGACTTAAGTGCCTCGGGTTGTACTTACGAAATTGCAAAATTGGAACTTTTTTGACCAGCGCTTCTCACAGAAACGTGAAAAAAAATGTGTTTATCTAAAAGCTCTGTTATTCTTAATACTAAAGCTACAATAGTGCAGTAGTTCATGTCATATGTGCAGTTGGCATAAGTGACAAAAATACCGGAATGATGAGTAATTTGAAAGAGTCTTTTCATAGATATTTGGCCTTATATGCAAACAACCCCTACCTCGGAAATATTTTTTTTACACAAAACCAGTCAGAGCTACAGAGCTGTAGCACGAATACAGGCAGTGTGATTGGGTGAACTTCCAAAGTCTAGAAAATGAAGGAATTTGGACAACTTTTTCGAAAAAATTCGTAACATGACCGATTTTTTAAAATTGGCGATAACTCTTCTGAAAATACGGCAGGCTAAAAATCGTGAAAGGTAGCTCTGGAGAAGGTGAATTCCCATTTTATCTCAAAGTAAAAAGGCCTCCAACGAGGTGGTTTAGGAGATAGTCATCATTACATCCGTACACACACACACACACACACACACACACACACACACACACACACACACACACACACACACACACACACACACACACACACACACACACACACACACACACACACACGTCACTCCCGCCAAAAAGAACGCAGCAGCATAGTGTGCACGTAAGGTGTCTATGACGCAGATTTCGTTACGTCACTGTGTGCGTGACTGAAAGTAAGTATTGTGTGGAGAAACGTCACAGTCTTGTTTTGTATCACTGAAACTTGCTGCTGCGCGTAGCAAAATCTGCCCCGTCTCATAAAGTTGTTTCTCTATAGAGAAACAACTTAAAAACAAAACAAACAACAACAACAACAAAAGGTGACCCTGTAAGGTACAGTGCCCTTTTTGGTGCTGGTAATCACCCGTACAAGTGAAAAGAACAGGCTGAATTGACGGGCTCAGCGCTCGCTCTTTCAACGCTCTTTTGGCGCATAACATAATACATGTACTCTAAAATAGCGGATCGATACTGCACGGTTGACAGCACAGCCACTCAACTCTGTCGGTGACGTGTACGTGCCAGCGCCGTTGGGTGAGAAGGAAAATAAGTTACACCAGATCTTGATCGACAGCCTGTAACTGACCCAGCAAAATAATTCACAGCAAAATAATTGACTTCCCGAGATTAGTCTCGGTTACCCATGCGTCTTCGTGAACTCCACCGCCTTGTTTGCAAGAAGGTCGCCGGGACGATCTCGAGATACACTGCACTGAATATAACCGGTTATCGGTGCACACGGGTAGTCATATTTTTGCATATACAATACACACCTGTACAAAGGTACACCTGATAAACTGATAGTCAAGGGCAGGATGGTCGTCTGATTTATTTTTTCTTTTTCTTCTTACCACTTTTTGTACAGTTCGTATTACTTGGCAAGGTTCTGGAAACGTCGATGAAATGACTACCACTATGCTCCATAAATGATTTGCATGGACTGCCCGTCTTTACCACGTACCTGATCAAGAAACTGATCCACTGGGCAACGCTCTAGGAACGACAGAACCATCCTTTTCACCGTCTCACTGCCGGTCAGGTCGCATGCTACGCTCCATCGGTCCTCCATTTTTATCAGTCATTGATGAAGCACAATTATGCCAGTTTAGAAGGAATGCTCTCCCTTGCGAAATGGACGACCTGTTTCCCAGAAGATCGATTTTAAATCGCACACTATTGGCATACAGTTCAGTGTTGCGCAGTTTCCAGTCATAGTCAGTGAAAGAGTCTTCTGTTACGTGCATTCACTCACTCACTAAAGTAGTGCTGGGCGGAACGGGAAATCGAAAGCCATGGCGCGAAAGAAGAAGAACAAGAAGGAAAAAAAAAAAAAAAACGAAAACGGGAACAATTCATAAATTTACGGATGTTTCGCGTACAATGATGCCTGCTGACACACATAATATTATATAGCGGACGACAAAAGAAACGCGAATTTCTCAGAATGACAGCAAAGATCGTGGAAAAAGTTAAACTGATTTTCTCTTGCCACGGTCTTTGGTGACAGAGTGGATAAGCCACTTGACTGTTGCCCTAGGGGTCGTGTGCGTAGCTTCTTTGCGCGAAAACTGAATCCCACTCACAGACAGCACATTTATCAGTCAACGAGAATAATGTTTACCTTTCTTTGGGTCCTACCAATTACCGAAAACAACCGAAAACGACCGAAAACAACCGAAAACAACTCTTAATACGGGTAGAACGCAGTTAAAACATAGAAATAACAACACACAAACATGATTAAAGGTGGAAAAAGAGGCATTAAACTAGTTTAAAGGAAAAAAGTACTTATTCACTCCAAGAGAACAGGACGAAATGAACGTGTCTCCCAAGGGAAGCGACTCTGGTCCGGACTGGTTATTTTCTGCAATATCACCTTTTTTTTTTCTTTTAGCTTTTTTAAGGCCACTTTTTTCACTTTAATCATGTTTGTGTGTTATTTCTATGTTTGAACCGCGTTCTATCCGTAATAAGAGTTGTTTTCGGTCGTTTCGTTGTTTTCGGTAATTAGTAGGACCGCGTTTCTTTCGCTGCTATGTGTATGAGCATGTTAAAGCCTCTATGTTCGTAACGCCGCTGAGATGGAAAACTGCCGCTTTCGAAGCGGCTCTAATGCTAAAGGTGTTTTATTTGGCCATCGCGATCATTTCCGTGACTTTGTATCTTCTCAGTACAGCCTTCACAAAAAGTTAAGGACCACTTGCAAATATGAACACACACACACACACACACACACACAAACTCGCAAAGCAAATTAGTCCATGGAACCGCTGCCTCAGCCGTGTGATGATGGAGTGTGATACCTGCAGTCTGCGGGCCACTTCGCGCACGCCAACTCCATCCTGCAGCCAGGCAATTGCTCGGGTCCGGTCGAAATCATTCAACATTTGTCGTGGTGGCATGCTGATGTAGTGCTGAACATCGCTGAAACGGCGGCTTATGTAGGCAAACAAATGAGCACAGTTCATAACCAGGGATGCATTCTTTGACGTGCATCTCATTTTTGCCGTGCAGAAAGCCCCAGGTATCGCTCACTGAACACTGAAACTCGGTCTAGTTTTGCCGAAATTGCAGATTTTCACACGCGCCAAGCATGCTGTGTGACGCGCACGTGCCATCCGCACTGGTCGCCATGTTCACTAATTACCCCTAAGCTTGCTACCGAATTTTACGGGAAAAATCTTATTCGTTTATTTTTTCTGATTTATTGAAACTGTCACCCATTACTAGATGTTGACTGGTCCTTAACGTTTTGTGAAGACTGTAGTAGTAGAGAAACACGACCTTCTTTAAGCCTACGGTCCATTCTTGAACAGACTGGGGCTCGACAAATCTTCTAAAAATAGCCACCAATCAGTCCTTAGTCCGCAACCAAAATAATGTCGTCTGCTCAGTATGCAGTGCACTTTTAGAACAACAATATATGTACCTGGTCAGAGTCACCACAATGGTTTCAGGTGCTATATTGTGACTAAAGTGTGCGATTCTGATCAGTTCACACATTCAATGACATTTTTTCCCCCACGCTCTTTTGTGTGTCTGTAATACGTATTGAGACTTTTACTGTAGGCGGACTTGGACTCAAGGGCCACTTGTGTACCAGTACCCCATGTAAATGCACTATAATAATGATAACTAATAATAAGCGCATTGATATCGGCGCTTTATCCCAAATATTTGTCTCAAAGCGCCGCAAGCTCAACCCAACACGCACGCTCACGTGAATAACACGCATTCTCTCACACACTGGACATTTACGGTGCCTGTCTCGCCTTCGTGTACACACGCACGCACATACATCAAGTGTGCACGCTAAAAATCCCACTTTCATCTTTCGAAGAAGAGTAGGCTATGGCCGGTGTCGTGGTAAACAGAAATACTATCGCACGCACCAGAGTGAACAGCAGGGTGGAGGTTTGCACATAAAGTAGCGCTTAGCGGCAGCAGGCTTTCACTGCTTTGTCCTCCAGCCCTGCGGCGCCGTGAGCATTTCAGCAGAGGTGGATATGTGAGCCGAGGAGAAGTCTACCATACCATACCATACCATACCATACATGAACACATCACAACCACATGGTGCGAAGGGCCAGCTAAGCAATTTAAGTTTTGGAATTCTAGAATTGCATTTATGTTTGAAGTTCGTGGACTGAACATTAGTTTCCAAAGCAGAGGAGGAGGAAGCCGGAGTACCCGGAGAAAACCCCCAACGATCGGCCCGAATGAACGGTGCCACCTACGAGAAAGAAAAATTCTTCGCCCCGAGTGGGGGCTCGAACCTGGCCTCTTGCACTGGTGACTAAGTCTTAACCACTAGACCACCGACCGCCCCTATGCTTAACACAGCGCTATGACTGCACCATTACTACATTAAACCGGACACTAACCCCAGTAAAGGGAGAACAAGGCTACGTACCAGAGATGCAAATTTGGAGGAAAACGCTATATATTCTTTTTACACAAAAGCCGGGTTGCATATGACACCTTAGAAATGCTTTAAAGTTCACCCAAAAAATCACAAAAATCAGGCAGCCATAGACTCATGTGTAGAGTAAATTTCAACAAATTCCAATGTTCCGTTTTTTTTTGGCAATGTTGGCAGCAACCACATACCCCTCATTCCACGGTCGTCTGCTGGCTCCTCAGTGTGCCAGCCGCGCATGAATACAAATAGTCCACAAGCCAGCCTCATGTTCCCCTAATTTTACTATTACCTGGCATGAAACTTGTTTACAAAGCCAACAAAAAGCACCAGATTGCCCTTTTTGTTTTTAATATGCACACAAATTTTAAAAGGGGCAAAGATTTTCTACTATATTTAGCCGAGTTCTTACTACTAACATGACCCGGAAGGGCTGTTACTGGTCTGTAACTGTACTACTTGAGCAACTGTGGGACCGTGCACAGCAGGCGACAACCCCCTACTTAGCCCTGCAATCACGTCATCGTGGTCACATGAAAGGACTGGAGCCAACTGCAACAGCTGCTGACAATCCAATTATTAGACATGTGACGTCAGTGATTGGTCGAAACCACAGACGTATAGATCTATACGTCGATGGTCGAAACCGGTCGGGCTCAGTCAGTTGTCACGCGAGGACTGAGTCAGTGGCAAGACATTTACCTAATCACGTTATGTACATCTTCTTGTTGTTTTTGTCTGGCCGACTGGAACAGCTGTTGGCGAAGTACTAAAAAAAAACAACAAAAAAACTGAAGTGACGTCAGTCAAGGATTGGTGCCGCCAAAACGGAATTGTTACCTCAGACTGCATTCAATCTACATTCTGCTCTTGTTGTTAAAAAAAAATTCATATTGGAATTCAGCACTATCATTTTTGTAGTTAGAGAAACGCGGGCACACTCGGCTGCTGCCCTTGGAGGGAAACTTAGTGAAGGGGGGAGGGGGGCGGAGGGGGCGGGTAGCGCGTTAACTTTTTTTTTTTTTTTTTCGGCTTGGTTCCTTCAGTCTTCTCTACTTTAGTCAGATATTCCCTGCAACCGTTTTACTCTTCCACTTTCCTGCCTACCACAGATTATTCCTTTTCGAAACACGGCGGACATGGCGGCCCGGGTTGTAACTGACGTCAGTCATAAATCAGTGAACTGTGACTTGACGGTACACTACTTCAGTAATTGATACGACTGAACTGAACCGATGCCAGCATCAACCAGCAACCCGGTGTGACTGACAAGCGGGATCTACTCAGTCCCCAGCCCTACATACTCCGGGGCACTTCCCGCGTTAACGCTGGATTTACTCCCCTAATGTAAACATACTCCACCCTCAAGTGTGACTCAGTCAGTGACTGACACGCTAGATCAGTGTACTCCCAAGCTCGTAAACATATAGACTCCACAAATGAAAAAAAAAAAAAAAAAAACCTTGAATATTCAGTCCGCGTCAGTCTGCATGTCGGTGGTTTACCGTGACACTAGGGGGAGTACATGCAGCATTAACGCGAGTGTTGCTGACACCGGCACTGAATGCATTGGCTAACAACACTCAGTGAACTCGGCCAGCTGACGACAACCAAAACATACTCAAGTTGATCCGGCCGCGGAAACTCAGTCAGTCAGTGATTAGTTTGCACTGTGACTGACGACCGACTGAACCGGGCTGATTATGATTCACTGTGTCAGTGTGTGTGTGTGTGTGTGTGTGTGTGTGTGCCAGGTGTGCGTGCGTGCGTGCGGCGTGGGTGCGTGCGCGCGTGCCGGCGTGTGCGCGCGCGCGCGCGCGCGCGCGTGTGTGTGTGTGTGTGTGTGTGTGCGCGCGTTCCGTCACATACACATTTGGGAATAGCTTCCTCATGAGCCACCGGGAAAGACGGTCAATGAGCCACTCTTCAAACGGGCAGATTCTCATATGTTCGCAAAGCTGCACCATTTCAGAACGCTTTCGCCTTCGCTGAAACGGTCAACGAGCTTTTGTGTTCGTCGTTGCAGTTTTTCAGCTCACGACAAGATTCTTTCGGCCGAAATTGTCACTACAATGTTCGAAGAGCCTCCTCCTCGTGTTGCACTCTGACTTTCATCTGTAACTCATGAAGGATATGGGGTGAGTGAAGTGGTTTCTCTGCGTCAGATCTGTTCTGACATTGATCAGCTGATAGCTGGGGAAGTCACTGAAGATCAGTACACTTGGTGCACGCACACCAGCCTACAATAAATCTCTCGTGCATTTTGTTTCTATTCATGCTAGCATCCGCATGAAATCAGGCAGTGATGTGCAAATACAAAGAGCTAGACGTGCAGTTTGTTTGCAGAGCAGAGCACCTTTGATCTTTGATTATTGGACGCGTTGGCATCGATCGAATCGCTGCAACCCGGCGCTTGCGTCGAAGAAATGAGGTCAGCCCGCACTGCAGACGACTGCCAACCACTTGTTCGGTGCTCACGATCATTTGCAGTTACCATTCGACCTTGGAGAATTGAACTGCTGCCAGGGATGTGTAGTTATCAGAGCCAACATACACTCGCAAGCGCATAGCCAGGGTGGGGGGGGGGTATATATGGGAGGGAGGGGAGCAAAAGGGGCCAGTGCACTGTATGAGGTCAAGTTAGATGTTCAGGAAAAGGTCAGCATGAGGTCCCTTCAGTTGCAGTTCATTTTCAGGGTGGAATACACGTACAGAAAGTGGGTGAACTTATAAATTTATAATTGCAAGACATTTAATGTGTTAATCATCATTATACCTGTTCTTTAAATTGGTCATGTTGATGCTGTTATATAAATTTAGCAGTAGTTGTGTAGGTGTTTCAACTTTCATGAGCACATCTAAATATTCTGATTTTTATTGTTGCTGTGCATCAAATGCACATGTAGTTGGTGCAAATGCACATAATAAATTTTAATGAAGTCCATGGTCTAACTCCGAGGAATTTTTCGTGTTGCTTGCTTCTGTATGTTATCCCCTTCAGAGGTCACTTTCAACTGTGGAGCTGATAATGCTGCTTTTTTTTTCTTTTTTTTTTAAAGAGCTGACTGTTTTGGCAAAATGTCAGAAAACATTTATGCAGCTCAGCTGGGCAGTGTTTCAGGTCTGCTCTACTTGCTGAAAAAGTTGGCAACTAATAATAGCATCAGCACTCCTTTATGAGATAGCTCTCTGTTAAAAGAAACAAACAGAAACTCATCAGCTGGGAGAGTGGAGATTTTTCCTCAAGTCCCTCTATATTTTTACTTTTTTTTTTTTAACCCTGTGTCAGATATGTAGATCATTGCATTTCATCACTCTTAATGTAATCACACATGACTGATTCCCTGCTGTGATGTACAATGTATGGTATGTAAATGTATGTAATTGTATTGATATATTTCCCTGTGTATTATCTTGTAGTGTTGATCTGAATACCTGTTACCCAGTCAAAATGAAGAGCCTCTTATAAGTTCACAAGTACATGTATATACATTGTACCTTGAAAGTTAGCTTTATGTGTCCTCTGAACCGGAGATAAGAATTTTATGTGTCACCTTTCAATTTGATGTGTCAGCGGCATGGTGAGTGGGTACTAAGTTATAGCACGGTATGCATATATACACACATGTACGCAAATTGAATCTCTGGATTTGCTGCAGCCAAGCATACATCCATAAACTGTGCAATAAGCTAGGTTTTCCTTTCTGCATGATCGCTTTCCACTTGTGCCAAAAAGAAATGCGTTTGGTCAGCATGATTTCACTTCAGGTCTTTGAGGTAGTGTGTGGGTCAGCTTTACGATAAAATCAGCAGAGTTATTTATGGGAGCTGACTACAATTATACTATTCTCAAGCCCTGCATTTATTTGGCAGGCGACCAAGCCCATACCTGTACCCAGTTAGGATGTATTTTGGAAGTAAATAAACATATTCAGTGGCAGCCATACACACTGACGCATGGCTTCACCTGAGTATTCTCTCAAGGTACACCTGCGGTCATTTCGTGGACTGCTGTTCTCCTTAAAAAAAAAAACCCAAAAACTACCACCCCTACTCCCTGTAATAAAAAACAATGAACCAAAAAACCCCAAGAAAACAACAGTAAAAGACTCATAAATTAGGGAGAAAACAAACAAAAAAACACCAACCAACAACAAAGGAAACCCACAATATATCATTTGTTTGCACTGTGTAACTGCCTACATATTTAATTATAAGTATCTGTGCTGGCAGCCAAATCAAATGATGTCACTGCTTTAGCATAAAACAATCTGGGAAAAATCAATCCAGCTTATTGAGAACATCTGTTAGCATTAATCACTTTGTACATATTGATTTTTTTCATGACTAACAAAATCAACAGAATATTTACGCATCGCATGATTTTCCACTGTGTTATACACATACGTGTACATGTCAGAAAGTATTTGGGATAGGTTTGTGTAGGTCTGTCCGTAAAGTCCAGCTCAGCATGCAGTGCAGTGCTTGTTTATGTGTACGTTAATTTGTCACAGATGAGGGCTTTGTTGTAAGTGACATCTTTTTTTTTCTTTTGCTCTTGTCAAGTGTTTACTTGTACACAGGGTCCATACAGGTCATGGAATCCTGGAAAAGTCATGGAATTTGAAAATAGCTTTTCCAGGCCTGGAAAGTTATGAAATTTTCCCAAGAGTCATGAAAAGTCATGGAATTTCAGAATTTTATTGAAGCCATTTTGAGCTAGACAATGAGACGGTCAGCTTGGTGATTACTCACTAGACTGTTCGCCGAATATACCAACAAACTGTCTTCCCATACGGCTAATGGCTAACTCTGAACGTTGCGCTTGCTGACTGCGATAACTTGGATAAGCTCAGATTTTCTACCCTCGCGTGTGTCAGTGTGAAAGAGGGCGAGGAAGCTGCCATGGAAAACAGGAGAGTTGGCCTGGAAAAGTCATGGAAAAGTCATGAATTTTTGAGACTGTGAACCTGTATGGACCCTGTGTACATGTATCTTCTAAATATGACATTTGTACATCTTCAGTGCGTCACGGAAAACAGTACAAGGAAGATGTTTAGCATCAATAACAGGATGATTTTTTGTCAGTTTGACATGCAGAATGAAATCCAGTTGGGATTCAGTTTCCGGTTTTACAGCTGTTCAGTTTTCACCAGTTTAGAGTAACAGAACTAATTGTGCTTTGTCATGGGGAAGCTGTGGGTGTTTTGTTTTTGTGGGTTTACTGTGTGGAAAAAAAAAAATCTGTTGTGTTTCCATTCCAAAATGTTCGTACATATATATATATATATATGTTCGTCTATCAGGAGTAGAACCACCATGCAAGAGGTCTTAGCGATTTTGAGTCGGATGCTTACTTTTCTGCAAGGGGGGATACAGTCTTTTTTTTTTCTTTTTTTTATTTAATCACTACAGTGTTGCTCTTTGTTTTCATGGACATACATTTCTAGAAGTTAACAGAGAGGTGTACATCAAAAGTACATGAGGTAAATAAAAAAAGTGTGGAAACAAACAAACAAACAAACAAAAAAAAAGGGGGGGGGGGTACAGTCAAATTTGCATGTGTGTGGATTCATTTACTGGTTTAGAAGTGCAGCCACAAAAACTACACAAATACTTGTAAAGTTTTGTATTTGTACTTAGGTGTATTTAGGTGTGGCTTAGCTTTATCTTGGGCAGCAGGCCCAAACTGTGCAACTCTATCGAGCTACATAAAGTACAAAGACAGATCAACAATGTATTGTTAATGCACAGTGATGTGTTAGTTGTTGGTCCCTCCGGTAAGTGTCAGTGTTGGCTGGGGCACCTACAGCTGCTGCTGCAGGGAGCAGAGGTAATCTGTAGGGAGTGACTGGTGGTAGCTAGTATTGATCTTTGTATGGTGTGTTATTGACCCATGGCGTTGATGCTGAGTTACCTGAGCCGGCTATAATTACCAACCCGGGCTTCTAATTTCAAACTAGTGCAGGAGAAGCTGTAGTTGTTTTTCGGTAGTAGCGACTAACGTGTGTGTTTGCATTTTAATTCACACCTTTTAATTTTTGTTGTTTAGAAGGCCCATGCCCGTATAGTCGAGGTTAGGGCTTTTAGCCCCGGGTTAGAGCCTAACCTCGAACTAAACCAGCTCTAGGGCTAAATTTTGTGTTTGTTTGTGTGTGTGTGTGTGTGTGTGTGTGTGTGTGTGTGTGTGTGTGTGTGTGTGCTAAATCAGGAAGCTGGCCCACTCCAGGAAGGTGCCTGAGTCGTTATAGAAGAATTTTTTCATCCTTTCTTTGCTTCCTTTTTAAAAAAAAAAAATTAATTTTGCTTTTGGGTTTCTTTTGTCCTAGTCTGGGTTAGGCCCGTAGCCATGGGTTAAATTAACCTTGACTTACATACGGGCCCTGAGGATACATGCGCGCCGTATACATTGCAACCTGAAACTCGATCACTTACTAATGCCCCACCAACCCACCATCTAAAATTCATGTGTTAACTTAACTCATTGTGTTCTAGTCTACACGCCAGATCAGGTCCTTCCTGAAATGCTTGATACGTGACTTCCAGTTTTCCAGTGAAAAAGCCAAGGTTCTCATTAAAAATATGTCAAGGATAGGGTGAAGTTTGACGTTAGTGTATGTACTTCTCAAGTAGGAAACAACAAACTTTTTACACTTGCATTAGTTTACGGCATGGGGAAAAGTTACTTTACGTAATGTCAAATCATGTCTGACTTACTAAACCGAACAAACAACATCATGCCATAATTGTAATTCCAGAGCCAAAGTGTTATGTGGTCGTGCCAGCATAGTGTTTGTGTCATTCAGGGTAAATTGTCACACTGGCTTTTATATTACTGTGAGGTAGCTCACTTTGTCGTGTTACCTCAGGAAAGAGGACTTTCCAGACATTGTAAAACCTTTGGTGGGTGCTGACGTTCAGTAAATGGGGTCTTTCTCAACCCAGCCAGTACTGGCATGCTTTTGTATGCTGTGTAATATTAGATACACAGCTGGAGGGAACCCTTTTGTTTGGCTAGGCCCTTCACCTTATCAGTCTGATGTTTAGCCAGGCTAAACTTTTCCCACTCAGCAAAATAAATTGAACTCTTAAGTGCCAGCCGCCACCTTGTTTATGATAGTGCTGAACGGAAAAAAAGTGCAGAGATAGACCGTTGAGGACATTTGCGGAAGAGCTTGTGGACTTTTCTTTTAGACTTGATAAAATAAAGTATGGGATAAAGATCACCAGCATATCTAGATCTAGATACATGTAAATTATAATGAAGCACTGTGTTCTGTGTCTGGACAGGGTTCATCCTGTTCTGGGACGCCACGCTGCTACACCATCCAGACGCACCGCCCGCCGGTTCTCCCGCTGCCCGAAGAACATCCTGCACCTGTGCAGGCCAATGACGAAACTGTGCCTTTCGTCCATATTCCTCATTTACCTTGCCGAGTTCTTCAGCTCTGATTCGCTGTTATGGCGGACTCAGCAGAAAGAGACTTCAATGACTCCAGTCTTATTGGTAGAGACCAAAAAACGCCTCAAAGGTGTGCTGTGAACAACAGGTCTGTGAGATTGTCAGAATCCATTTCCTCGTCCTCCTCAGACTCTAGCTCTGTGTCCTCAGATGTCTGGTTTGCCGATGCCTTTGCGTTGCCGCCAGCTCCTGATGGGGGCTGGGGGTGGTTTGTGGTGCTGGGGGCCTTCTTCATCAGCATGATCTGTGATGGCTGTGCCTTCTCCTTTGGTGTCATGTTCGTCTACCTTCTGGATGAGTTCCAGCAGAGCAAGAGCCAGACGGCATGGGTAGCCTCCATCTTCTACTGTCTTTCATTGATGCTGGGACCTGTCGCCAGTGCTCTTACTACGCGTTTCGGATGTCGCAAGGTCACCATGGTGGCAGGCCTTATGAGCTGCTTAGGATTCGTGGCCAGCTCTTATGTAACAGAAGTCTGGATGCTGTACCTCACATTCGGCGTGGTGGTCGGAGCTGGATTCTCCCTCTGCTATGTGACATCCGTCATCACTGTGGCCTACTACTTTGAAAAACGCCGAGCTCTTGCCACAGGCCTGTCTGTGTGTGGTACAGGGATCGGCACTTTCACGTTCGCACCACTGTGTGAATACCTGGTCGGTGTTTACGGCTGGAGGGGGACCTTTCTCATCCTGGGAGCCATTACTCTGAACATCACTGTTTGCGGTGCCCTTTTCAGACCTCTCAAGTTCACACCTGAACAACGCCGCCAGCGTGCTCTGGATGCCTTCAACCGCTTGTCACGCACAGTATCACGACTGAGCATCCCATCGCGTAACCGCAGCCGTCTGCACAGCACCAACTCGGAAACAAGCAGCAGCTCTGATTCTGACAGTGAAGAGGATCCCGCCCTCCTGGCCATCTCCCAGATTACTTTGCCCACATACATACAGAACGATGAAGAAAAGATCAAGATGTACCTTGAAAAGCTGCCAGAGCTGCGCAGAATCACAGCAGACCCCCAGGTGGTCATGCAGCGCTTTTTCAAAAGCAAGAACCTGCGTGGCACGGGCAAGAAATCGCCTTCCAAAGGCCAGGCCCTAAGTCAAACGAAGGCTGATATAAGCCCACTGAAGAAGAGCTCACCAGAGAAGACCAAGAAGAAGCAAGAGAATGGTAAACCAGATGGCTGGAAGGACGAGGGAGAAACTGCAGGGATGACTGAGGAGGGGGAGCCAAGAAAGAAGCGAAGGAAGAAAAGTGCTGAAAAGGCCAAAGCTGAGGAAGTCACGATTGAGAATAAAACCCTGTCAGAAGAAACGATGCAACAGCTGAAGGAGAAGCTTCTCGAGACTTCCAGGCACCCTCCCATGAATCATTATCATCATGGACACCCGAAAAGTCGGTCAGAGAGCAGGCTTGCTCAGGTCGCTGTCAAGGACCCGGATGAGCACAGGCTTGAGCGCTCTGCATCAGAGCGTACGCCCAAGCAAATGCGTGTGAAACCCAAAGGCCCAGCAGGCGTCATCAAGACAGAATCAGGAGTTCCACCTTCACAGTCGGGCAATGTGAGCAATAGCGGAGAGTCTGGGGTCCTGCTGATGAACAAGCACAGCACCTACCTTCTGCTTCATCGCAACGACATCTTCTTTCGGGGATCACGTACCAACGCTCTTGGATACTGTGCCACCAGCTGCCCAGAGCTGTCTCGAATGCCTTCTGACTCTGAGTCAGAATCAGATGAAGAGTGCTGTGACTGCGAGGAGAGATGCCCTTGCATGGAAGGATGCTCTCGCTCAATACAAGGCTCGTGCGACAAGAAGATGTTTCGACACCCTCTGTTCCTGGTGTTTGCTATCTCCAACTTCCTGCTGTACTTCTGGTCTGACGTGCCGTATGTGTTTGCGGCAGACTTCGCTCAGTCACGTGGGGTGAAAGTCGACTCTGCCACCTTCCTCATTTCTGTCATCGGTATTGTCAACACCATAGGACAGGTAAGTCTGGTTGAGCATCTGTCAGTAGTCCGCTGCCACGCCTGTTTCATTCACAGTGTAGTTAGCTGCTACTGTAAGTGAAAACTTTTCAGAAAAGAAGCGAAACTTTATTGGTTGACTTACAGTGGTGCCTGCCTCACGTTCGCTGTATCTGGTACATGTAGCTTGATAGTGTTGATGAAAGATTTTTTGAAGCAGGAGAAATCTGTCTGGAAAGACTTTCTGAAGCAGCCACTCAGGTATCCCTTCTTTTGTTTTCTTTCCTTTGTGGGACAGGTTTTGTTACACTACTAATACTACATCATTGTCACTACAGGTGTTCTACGGCTTCATTGGTGACCGAGACTGGAACTTGACGGTAATCTACGGCATTTCATGCATCGGGGCAGGGCTGGCTGTGCTGCTGTTGCCCACCGCAAACTCCTACTGGCTAATGGCGGTCCTGTGTGGCCTTTACGGCTTCTTCGTGTCGGCCAACTACTCGCTCATGACGGTCATGCTGGTCAACTACTTGGGACTGGAAAAGCTGGCTCATGCCTATGGAGTCATCATGATGACGCAGGGGGCGGCCAACCTAGGGGGACCTCCACTGGCTGGTGTGTATTCTGTTTGTGTGACATTGCCTTCCCATAGTGTTGATCAGGAATTTGGGATTTTAGGATAAATGGATGGCTGAGTATTTGACTCTTTGTTAGGAAATGGTCCCGAGTTTGAAATAAGCTTCATGGTGGCCAGTAAATGTTTAAAAAAAAAAAAAAATTATGTTCACCATATTTCACTCTAACCAGTTTGCAGAATTTTGGTAAGCAAAAGAGTGCAAAACAGTGCTCTAAAAAAACATCATTAAGTCTTCATTAATCATCATATATGAATTAATTTGACTCCCATACATGTTACGTATAAATTTGTAATTATAATGCTTTACATGTATTTGCATAAACAGACAGTTTGGTCTGTCGCATATTTGGTGTTCACTATGAACAATTTTTGTTGTTGTTATTTGTCTTTAAAGTGCAGATGAAGACTGTGAGTTACATACATTCAGTTCTGCTTTAGTTCTTAGTTTGTGGAATTTCATCGAGAAGAAAAAAAAAAATCCATTTTCTGTGGGTGGTAGCAGTAGAAATGTTCATGGTGGCACATCATAAGATTAGATAGCTTATGATGGCCAAGGGAGCGAATCATTTTCTGGCCAGATAATCATAACCAAAGTGGGCCTACAGGAAGTTGATTTGATGTTTTGTTGGGTGGCGCATGTACTACCCTCTGATGGGCCCGTGGTTCTGTACCCGAATTTCGTACTGGTACTAAAGCGTCTAGAATCTCCAAGAGTGTTTGATGAACTCCAGGATATCTTCTTTACTTGGGTTTTTGAGTTCCTGTATGGACTAGGAATCCTTTCCTCTATCTGAGGGCTGCATAGCTTACTGTCCGAATTTCTGTTGCAGGATGGCTTGTTGATTCCAGTGGTCACTATGGTCTGGCGTTTCCAGCTGCAGGCGGCTTCATCACCATGTCAGGAATGATCTTTTTTCTGCTGTACATTGGGCGCCTCTGCGGCCGTTTGTGTCGGAGTTGCCATCGCCGTCGGAAGCGGCGCCCCAACCCGGCGGCAAGTGAGAAGCACAGTCCACCAAAAGGGAAGAACAACAATGCGTGGATTGGTGGGCCACCTACTAAATGCCAGCAGGTGGTGTAATTTCAGAGGCAGACAGGAGCTGATGATTTTTCGGGTACTTTTACTGAGAAGAGGTCTTTGCCATTGTTGGTAAACCTGCCCTCCGATCACGCTACGGCATTTTGGGGCGGGAAAAAAAGAGATGAACTGGCTTTTGTGTGGAGGACAGAAATGGTAAAAATGTTGGATTGTCGATGTGATTGCATTTTGTCTTTTTGATATAAAGAGAAGGTTGAATGGGCTGCAAAAACTGAAGTGGAAATGGATTGTGTGAAAATGTGCTTTGCAAAGGTTGGTTAGCTGGGTTTCACATCCCATGCCACAAGATGTGATAGGAGATGGCTTTGCAAAGGACACTGATAACAGCTATTATTTCTTCTCTTTTTTTTTGGGGGGTGGGGGGGGGTGGGGGGGGCATACCCATTTTGACTTTCAGAAATAAATATAAATTTCTTATGGTTATGGTGATACATGTATTACTTTAGTTTATGTACAAACTGGAAGGCTAATCAGCAACACACACACACACACACAAGGTTTTTGCTAGTGTATGATGATATTCTTGGACATTCCATTTGGGTTTGTACGTACTGGTATTGGTATTTGCATGTATTCCTTTGATAAAATCTAGCAGGCACCTGGAGTTTTACAGAGGAAACAGAATGGTGCGGCCACTTTGGCTGGCTGTTCAATCTTTGTAACGTTTCACAACACTATGCAAAATGAAAGTGTTGGTTGTGACTTGTATATATATTATATACACCAAGCTTCATAGGATAGCTGTGTTTGATGTCTCCCAGTTTCCTCTTAATTTCTTTTTCAGTGCATTGACTCCATCATCGTTTTTGAAACATTGTAGAATCATCATGTGGAGGATTGCTGCAGAAATTTCTTGCAATAGTTTTACGAAGGTGCTGCTGAGATACAGGCTACTGTCAAATGGCAAAGGGCCTGAGTATTTCTCAAGTCCATGGTGCTTAGGCCCTTTAAAGGGCAAGGCAAGTGAAGTGCAATGTTGGGTTTAGGGGATAGATAGTGATGTCCTAGACGGCTGCAGCCCAAAAGATTTGAACACGAATACACCATTCAGCATTTATCACACCAAACGGCAGCCGAAATGCGATGCCATGGAGGCTGCCATGTTGATCCTAGCAGTGACGTCACTCCACCACTCAGCAGCAGGTGAGATTCTGACACTGTGCGTGCAGGTGTGCCTGCTACACGTTTTAGGCATGCTATTTCTGGCTCGTACACACACTTTGCTTATTTCCTGAAAGCTAGAATGGATTTGGGGATAGTTCCCTGTAATTTCGAGCCAGAATATTCTGAGGAAGAGCTCAGTGAGGGGTCAGGCAGAGAACAGTGGAGACGATGGGGAAGAGCTGATTGATGAAAACGAGTGCAATTGTGGGAGGTGCGTGTTTGACAAGGAAGCAACAACATCGTTCGCAAAAGCGTCAGTGAAACAATCCGGGGTAAAATGATCTCCACAAACGAGGTCTCGATTGTTTCAGGCGTATTCCTGCACTCGGCGGGGCAAGCGAGCGTTCTTCAAGGTCTTCAACCATTTCGCACACAACCTCCGTTTTTCCTTTGATTTGTTTAGATTCGGAAATTCAAAAAAGCTTTTGTGGCTTCCATCTGCATTCTTACACGTGCCCTGTTTGCTGAAACAACCAAATGCTTTGCACTGTGGCATCTCGAACACAAAATAATACTCTGGAACAACCCGCTCAAAGCGGGCACTGCTGACAGTGGTGGTGGAGTGACGTCACCGTCAGCACCTTTCCCGTCTCATTCGCGAAAGAGTGCGGCAACATGGTGCAGCCCAGGAACTGAAAACAGAGGGTTTTTTTCGGCGCATTTTTGAGTAAATGGTACTTTGTTCATGAAAACTTTTGCTGTCTAACAGCTTAGGACCTCAATATCTGTCATTTAAACCCAAAAGTGCTCTTGACTTGCCGTACCCTTTAACCAAATGACAGAAGCCATGAAGAGTTTGTCAGCTCATGTCACTTACAGTGTGAGCATTAAATGACAAGTGATTAACTGGATTTGATGGGCTTGGTTGAGGGTATTCATATTCAGGCATTACGTTCTTACATTTTATTACCATTTCCTGCTGAGTGGAAATACTTTGTACATCGGTCTGATAACGCAAGATCTGTTTAGTTTGAGGATTGTTGTTGATTTATTCCACGAGTATGTGACCCGACTAAGTGAAGTGGGACTTTTGATGGTCAAAATGTCTTGTCTGATCTGTTTTGCGTTTACTGCTTGGGCTAATGAGCGTAGGTGGTTTGACTGCATTCATTCAGTACCACATGTACCATTTCTACCCTCAGTTGGTAAGTAGGGCCAAGTTCCAAGGATCTGATAAGCACTCAGGCCCATTTACTATTTGATGGTAAACCTGCTAACCTGCTGGTTGATGCCTGTAGGGATTCACAAAGAATCACGGCGGTGTGGACTCTTAAGTGATGAGTATCAGATGGCCGTAATACATAATACTGAAATCCAGTGGACTGATAATAATGGGCAATATGAGCAGATGCTCGCCAAGTACATAGCGCCAGTCGTGCTAGTGGTATTGCCATGTGGCGGCGTTGTTTGTATAACATTCATCACACATTCCCAGACAAGGCAAGAGGTACTGTATACTTGCATGACCCCTCAGATGTCAAATGATTGTATGATGATGACACTCCATTCGTGTCCTTTACATCTCTCCACCACCCCTCCACTCCCCTGCCCACAAAGAGGGAGTGTCCCAGACAAGGCAAGAGGTACTGTATACTTGCATGACCCCTCAGATGTCAAATGATTGTATGATGATGACACTCCATTCGTGTCCTTTACATCTCTCCACCACCCCTCCACTCCCCTGCCCACAAAGAGGGAGTGTCCCAGACAAGGCAAGAGGTACTGTATACTTGCATGACCCCTCAGATGTCAAATGATTGTATGATGACGACACTCCATTCGTGTCCTTTACATCTCTCCACCACCCCTCCACTCCCCTGCCCACAAAGAGGGAGTGTTGAAAACTCAAAAACTGTAAAAATGTCCTTCCAGAGAAGACATGAAAAGCTGCTTGTACACAAAAAGCATATGTTGGATCAAAAGATAATTGTATACAAAAGAAGCACATGCTAGATCAAAAGATACGATCAAGTCTGTTTTCATTTTTGTTTGTTTTTTTGTTAATCATTCTCATGTTCGCCACTGTAGACTGTTCTGCTGCACCCACACTTAATTTACACAGAGCACAAATTTATTGAAATCCAAGGACATATAGGGCTTGATCATTTTTTTATTGCCAGACTGTGGCGGTTACATACTGAACGCTGTGCGTGTACGACCTTCCCGTTACTGTTGTTATCAATTTACCTCGGCAGCCAGGCGCTGCGGTGGCTCAGATTAGAGTTATTTACCCTTCCCAAGTAGCTATTCTTGTTTTGATTTACACAGTGTTATGAAGCTGTAGAAAAACAACGAAGATGGAGCTGTCACTTAGGAGTCTGTGTGTATCTCAGGTGTTTTGTATCAGGTGTTGTGGGTTGTTTCTCATTCCTTTTCTGTTGCTTTGCACTTTTCAGTTGCTGTCTGTGCTTGCCGTTATAGGCACTGCAGTTTTCCAGACAACATAACTTGCTTTGCTGCCCCGTCACTCTGGAACGCACTTCCTGCCGGCCTGAGAGACCAGTCAGACATAGTTTCAAGTCTGACTTGAAAGTGCATCTGTTCCGGCTGGCTTTCGACTAGGTCCGCTTACCTCCTCCTGACTCAGCTGCTCTGTGTGTGTGTGTGTGTGTGTGTGTGTTTGCATATTTGTTGGTATGAGTGCGGGAGTATGCACATTGAGTCACTTCGTGAGAATTTTGCACTTATAAGTACAATTCATTATTATTATTATTATTATTATAACTTCCATATTCTGCACTTGAAGAAGCAGCAGAAAGTTACTTTTCATCATTGCATCTGTGATGCTTCTGGTATGTGTCGATCTGATATGATTTGTCATATGAATCTCTTTTTTTTTTCTGTTTTTAATTTTAGCAGATACATCACTATACTGGATGTTTTTCTCTCCACACATCCAGTAATGGGAGTAGTCAGTTTGCACAGAGCCATCAGTTGTCACAAATCATGAGTATTCAGCAGATCATCCTTCATTTCTTCATTCTACCAATTTCCAGCAGTCTACTGTCTTGGAGAATTGGCTTGGAATTAAAATAAAAAAAAGTGACATACATTACAAATTATAAGCAGTTGCTAAGCAGTTACTGTTACTTACTGGTCTGTTCTCGGTGAAAATGTATTTCTTTTTTTTGTCTTATATGATACTTTCAGCTTGCTAGACAGTTTCACAACTTACATTGAGACCATACTGTAATTACTTGGAATGTGTGTGGAATATTTTGTTACGCAATTGAGTATAGTGTAGACGCAGTCAACTTACTAACCAGTGTTGCTGTGGATTTTTGTTCACTACAGTTATTCAGAGTGTTTTGCGTTGTTGTGCACGTTTGTGCATTCGTTTGTTTTTAAAATGCACCACTGATGTTGAGCAGACCAATGTGCAAGGATCAGCTGAGTCTGATTGGACAGTTCTTTATCCGTACATTTATACATGTAACAGTGAACAAACTCTTGCCGTTCTTACAAAGTACTCAGAAGAATTTGACACGAAATTGTTGTTTAAATTTGGCATCTTTTTAAACAAAAATATATTATGATATACATTGGTTACACGTATTGCAGTTAATGGTGTAGATGTTTGATTTTACAGTATTAATTTTCTTTAAGGAAAAGCATTTCAGTTTTTATGTTCTGTGATCTTTCAATTTATTCCGTATTTGTATGATTCTCAATGGGAATATTGGTAGTTATGTTCATGAATCTCATGTTTATTTTTTTGTGGAAGTTGAAGAGTGGGGGATGTTATTCTTTCTCTTTCTTTCTTTTTTTTTCTCTTTTTATTTTATTTTTTAGTGTTGTTTTATTTGATACCTGTTTTATCATTTGGTTCACAGTAAATGGTTTTCTACACAACAGGAGCATGGTGCAAGCGTGGCTGATGACATTCATGCATGGAGGGTTCCTTACATGCTGCCTTGTATACATGATAATTGTAGTGGTGTATGAAAAACTGTGGGTTGTACATGTATTTGTCGTCACTGTATCTGGCATTTACTGCTTGCTGTGCAGGCCACCTTCATTATCATGTAGTTGTGTGTGCTGCGAAATGGTACATAAACGACATTCTTACAAAAGAACTGAAGACCTGTGTACTAACGGCCCGAGTGCTACTGGTAACCGGTATCTTTTTTTCTCATTGTTGTAGTCTTTAGGTATTGTAGAGGTAGCAGAAAGTTTGATCAGTGAAGATCTCTGTGTTTTTGGTGATACCAGTTAAACTGCACCTTTATTAACTGTAAGTAAGTACAGTCACTGAAGGATAAACGGACAAAACTGATGTGTATGGTTGAGGGTGGAAAGTGTGCCCTTAATTGCCTGTGATGACGGTGTGAAATAACTGTAACATGTACCAGAAAACTGCAGTTGCCATTACCGAAATATAATAGTAAGGCAACACGGAGAGAAGGTATTACGGAGACCTTGCCAAAGTTTATATAAATGTTACATGAAATGTAAACAGAGACCTGTATCTTTTAAGACAATACGTTCATCTTTTATTTGTTTTCATTTCTCTTTTCAGTATTTGTTTGTACCATTTTGTATGACTTTGGATTGAATAAAAGGTTCAGCAAAAAAATTCTCCCAATGGATGTGTGTATGGTTGGAAAAAAACATTGCATCTCTCTCTCTCTCACACACACACACACACACACACACACACACACACACACACACACACACACACAATTTCAATAAATCTCCTGATTAAGATTAAGATGAAAGAACCAGCCAGCAAGCAACGAAAGAAGTGAAGTTTTAACACAGTTTATAATGATCATCAGTTGTGAAACGGTCATTCTCCTCAACAACCTTCCCCACCTAATCGGCTGTATTGTGCATGTATTACGCATGGCTCTGAACCATCAAAATAGGCAAAACACTGCATACGATCTTTGCCGCAAGCGCATAATCAGTTGATAACGGAAGATATCAGTCACGATGTCATGAGCACATCCTGTCACATTGCTTTTTTACTCCATCATGATAGGGGAGGCAATCTGGTTAGTAATGTTTACACAACAACCAAAAAAAATGGTGTTATCGGTCGTAGGTCACGAGTTTTCGAGTCAGTAGAGTTTCGGTCTTTTTTCTTCCCTGTGCCTATTAACATTTCAGTGGACAAAGGCACATTTCGATCGCACAGTGGCAAGCAGAGATGGGGTTCTCCAAAAGTTGATTCTTTCGGCTGCTCGAGAATGCACGTGCAGAGCCTGATTGGTGCGGTGTGCATGCAGGCTTTCGCGGTATCTTGCGCGCTCGCTCAGGTAGAACCACCGAAATCTAATTGTCTGTCACACAGCCTAATTATTGTATCAAGTGCACTGCCAAGTGTTAATTGTTTCCCACTCTTTCAAGTCCCAGTACATACAGTTGAAGTGTGGAGATGACCCTCATGTCTTAGGATGTATACAACTATAGGACAGTGTTAAGTTTATCAGTCAGCAGAACCTGTTGTGTGTGATCGTTCCTATTTTTTCAGTGTTTTAAAGGCGCTAGAGCTATCATTACTCGGTTTTATATCGTAGGGAAACTTCTGTTTTGGAACGGTTACGCTCTTGACCGCCTGTGTGTTTGATATAGTCCGTTATAGGGATAGGTAAAGTTCCATAGAATTATATGACTGACATTTGATAGCCTTCAGTTTTGAATGAGGAAACTGACCTATATCCACCCAGAAGTACAATGTTGAGTGTTGTATAGGACACAGTCACCAGTTACAGTTATCAAAGAGTCTTTGGCGTTATGACTTCAAGCAGATTATACAGGCTACATACCAGATGCAAATTTGGAGGAAAACGCTATATATTCCTCTTAAACATAAGGTCGCCGATGACACCCTAGAAATGCATTAAAATTCACACACACACACACACACAAAATTCACAAAAATCAGGCAGCCATACACTCATGTGTATAGTAAATTTCAACAAATTCCAGTATTCCGTTTTTTGGCAGTGTTGGCAGCAACCACATACCCCCTCATTCCACGGTCATCTGCCGGCTCCTGTGCCATCTGCGCGTGAATACAAATAGTCCACAAGCCAGCCTCATTTTTCCCTAATTTTACTATTACCTGACATGAAATTTGTTTACAAGGCCAACAAAACCACCAGATTGCCATTTTTTACTCTGCACACAAATTTTAAAGGAGCAAAGATTTTCTACTATAGCGTAGTTCTTACTGCATGACTTGGAAGCTAATACCGGTCTGAAACCTGAGCGCAAGCCAGTCTGTATTAATGCATGTATTTTAGTGGCACAATGCTAGGCGTCACTAAAAGTAAAACAGCTCAGAATGATTTGCAGGCCTAAAAATCTTAAAATTAGGGCCTTTAAGTTTTGTCACTCAGTAATTAGTGAGCATACCAAGAAGCGTGCCACTGTAAGTCATTATCCTAATTCAACAGAAGATGAAGATGTGCATACACACACTGCAGCTCTGGCCCCGTGATTCAAGTCAGTGTGGAGAACGCTTGATTAAAACTTGTTTAGTTTTTGAACCCTCACTATGCCCCACTCACCCCAACCCAGATGTGCTACCTTCCCACACCAGTCCCTTCTTAACACAGTTACTACACTCCAAATGAAAACACACAAACACATGCACCCACACACACATCAGACTCACATCACATGTGACTGAAATCCCCATCATGACTTGGTCAGCTGGTAAAATTAACTAACGTGTCTCACAAACCAGTGTGTATTGTTTATGTCTTTTAAAAAATTGTTTATAAAGTTTAAGACCTGACTTCTTCTTTTGCAGGGTCGAAGCCTCAAATCAGAATGTGGTGGATTTCACTGCTTTGGTACGTTCTGCCAACTCCTTCCTCCCAATATATAGCTCAGACTGGGCAGGAGACTACAACTTTGAAACTGCAAAATCTTAGATACGTGTTTGTGGAAACAGTTTATTTAGGAAGATGTAGTACACTTTCTTGTATAGTGAATCAGTTTCTTAACGAGAAGAATTCTTTATTTTGAGAGAGGCAGATGTATGAGAACTCATTTTAAATCGTGTTATTTTTTGTACCAGATGCTTGCTGTCTGGATGACCTTGGCAATGAAAGCTGCTGCTATTCCTCACTGTATTCTGAACCATGTAAGTTCTGACCTCACTTTCAGAAGTTCTTGCTTTGCTGATTTGCCATTTGGCTTGCGGAGTGCGAAGGCCATCACAGTTTAGTTTGTTTGTTTTTTTTCCCCAATGATTATTGAAAAGTAGTAAAATATCAGGGGTGCCAATTTTCCACAACACTCCGGATTTCTGGAATGAGAACTTTTCAAAATGAAACTGTCTTGATTGAGAACTTTCAAAAATTAAATGTACCTGATTGGCAAAATCGACCTGCAGCAAGTTCCAGATTACAGGGTGACTGCTGAGAGTACTTGTAACGCCGTAATGTGGTTCGAGACCCAGAGTACTCTATCTTAAGAAGATTGTGAGGACCAACACCCCCCCCCCCCCCCCCAAGTGTTTTTGTTTTTTTTTGGATTGGGAAGCCTTTCCCACATGTACCCTTGAAAATATTCTCACTGACACATAGACGAAGACAGCATTGTCACACAGCATAACATCAGCCCATTGGAAATACGCCTATATAAATTGCACATTGCTTGTTTTGCAGGGTTCTGGGTACTGATCGTGATTGGCGTGATCATTGTGGCGGTTGTGTTGCTGTGTGTTTGTCGAGCTTTGTACCGATATCACAATGCAGGCCAGTACACCAAACTACGCCTGCAGCAGCCTGACGACTACGGGTCTGTCACAACAACATCCAGCATTCAGCGTCCACCACTGCTCGGCAGTGACAGCAGTCAGTTGCCTTCCTATGCAGCAGCCATGGGAGTGAGTCCATGTTCAGCAAACCTTCACAGTAGTCTTGATACTGTAGAACCCTATACATGTACCTTGTAAGATTCCAGGACACTGTGATTGTATCGTTTGAGTAAGTTATGTGAAAGCAACACAACAGTAGACTGTCCATGCCCCCCCCCCCCCCCCCCCCCAACATCCAACACACAAATATATATATCTATATTTCCCTTAATTTGTGTTGTAGTAGAGTAGAGGTTGGTTTTACCTCTGTATAGTGATCTAATTTCTGATTTAGAGTTGAGTGATCCACCAAGTTTTTAATGTAAGTCTGACCAGATGGCCAGTAACATTGGTTTTTCGTTTTAGAGTTGTAGGTGTACTTTTACTGATTTGAAAAAAAAAAAAAATCAGCAGACATCGTGCTTGCAGTACTGGGTTTTTGTCCTTGTCCTATCTCAGTTTGTGTAATGGCATCCAAAATTTTTAATCATTTTTAATTTTTACCATGGGCGGTCGGTGGTCTAGTGGTAAAGAGACTTGTCACCAGTGCGAGAGGTCGGGGGTTCGAGTCCCACTCGGGACAAAGGATTTTTCCTTCTCGTATGTGGCACCGTTCATTCGGGCCGATCGTCGGGGGTTCTCTCTGGGTACTCCGGCTTCCTCCCCCTCTGCTTTGGGAATGTTCAGCCCACCAAATTTGAAAAATAAATGCAATTCTAAATTCCGAAATCTAAATAGCTGAGCTGACCCTTCGCACCACGTGATTGTAATGTGTTTAAGTCCAGTGTGTGAGAGAATGCATGTGATTCACGTGAGCATGCGTGTTGGGTTCAGTTCGCGGTGCTTTGAGCCGATTCATGAAATTGGGTAAAGCGCCTATACAATACTCATTATTATTATTATTATTACCAGAGAGACTGTAGCACCTAGACCTGTCCGTACTGGTAAGTAGATTGGGCTCCAGCCACCAATAGCCAGATTTTGGGTGACCGGGTAGCGTGTTCAAAGAACTTAATGAATGAATGCTGTAATCTCATATATCCATTTCATTTCAGAGACCTCCCCCGTATTCTGAGTAGAGGCAGTCTGGAATGGAGTCTCACAGACTGCTTACATGGTTCAAGGATGGCAGCTGTCAACAATAGGACAGAAACTTTGTGGGCAGCCAAGACACCAAAAAATTGCCTTGTGCAGTGAAATTAAAAAAACAAAAACGTTTGCAGACAGCATGAAAGAATTCTTTTCTCAACACCTGTTTGAGGCGCATCTTCAACATCCGATGGCCAGAGAAGATCCGGAATGAAGAGCTGTGGGAGCGAGCGGGGCAGGAACCAGTGGCCAAGCAGATCCTGCGGAGGACGTGGGGCTGGATTGGACACACCCTCAGGAAGCCAGCATCCAGCACCACACGCCAAGCCCTGACATGGAACCCGCAGGGGAAAAGGAAGAGAGGCCGGCCTCGCAACAGCTGGAGGCGGGACACTGAGGCAGAGCTATGTAAGAAGGGGACCAACTGGACTGGAGTGGCAAGACTAGCCCAGAACAGAGTGCGATGGCGAAGGGTTGTCGATGGCCTATGCTCCACGTGGAGCCAAGGGCCTAAGTAAGTAAGTATGAAAGAATTCTGGTGTACACAACTAAACATCGTGACTGCTGAGAGACTCCAGTCGAACTACTGGTATTGGGGATTGTTATGTGTTCATACGCAGCCAGATGTTCAGCTTCCATTTTTCAGTTGTGGACTCGTTGACAGCTGTAACTCTTTGTTGAGAACTGTTAATATTGATGCAGATTTTGTAATACTGTGTTCATGTTTTTAAGCACGTGATAGTGGTTTTTAATTATATCTTACCAGTACTTGTGAGATGTGGTGTCTCACGATCCAAATTGGCAGTTTCGTTGAAGTTGGCATCCTGATAAATTCTGATCTCATTACGTTGAAGTGACCTCTTGATATCAGTACATGTAAAACATGTTAAAGTGACATGCGTTGTTTTAGCCCTTTTTTTTTGTCTTTTTTTGTGTGACTATTACTTTATTGCCCCTTTTTGGGAAATTCAGGCTGCTTCTCCCGGGGGAAAGCATGTTGCCTTGGTGCAGCACCACATAGGTGATGGCCATAAAGTAACAAAGTAGCGCACCTACTAATTCCGACGTGCTACCAGGGCTTGTGTTAACGCACAAACTGTGCGTATTGACGCACAGAAATCACGAAATGACGCAGAAAAAAAATCACTGGAGGTTTTACTGACGCACAGATTTTAAAATTTTGGAGCAGGAGTGCGTCGCGTGATAATCAAATTTGATAGCATGACGCACAGCTTTCACAGTTTTAGTTTCAATCTTCGGCAATCGATTGTCAGAGCAGTCGCCACAGACGCTCTGAAATGTACGGCGTTTATGTCTGTTAGAGTAGGCTGACCCTCAGATTTTTCTGCTGGAAGTCATGCTGACCCTCAGAAAAAATATCTACCACAAGCCCTGGCTACCTATTAGACCACTGCTCACCCCTCTCACCATGAATGAGTCATTAGATGAAAACAAGGAAAGTTTCTTTACACTTAATATACTAGGGTGATGTGTGGTTGTATGAGAAATATTATATGGCAAAGGTGGTGTCGAAGATCGCCCAGTCTCAGCTGGACTCATTTTGCGGAGAAAATCGACAAAGCCTTGTGCTGTATTCTGGATGTCTAGGTAAAGAGTTTGCGAAAGTTGGCACACTCTCCAGTCATAAAGGTGCACAGTCCTTTGCTACTATCTATTTTATATATATATATATATTTTTAAAGTTATCATTACTATTATCATTGTTTCAGTTGGTGCATATGGAGAATTAGAAAATTTGGATTATGACAAATTAGATTTAAAAAATGTGTATGGGGGTATGCTGGCAAAAGAATTTAGGGTGTGTGTGTCTGTGTGCGCACATGCGCATGTTTTTTTTTTTTTTTTTTTTTTTTTAGTAGTGTTGGGGTTTTGGGGTTGAGGTGCCAGTTTTGAGAAGACCATGAGTTCTGGTGAGGCATCATGTGGTTGATGAACAGAAGTTTATCTTAGCAATAAGCATATATACATGTATTTGGTATGTGCA
Source organism: Batillaria attramentaria (assembly GCA_018292915.2). Taxonomy (NCBI): domain Eukaryota; kingdom Metazoa; phylum Mollusca; class Gastropoda; family Batillariidae; genus Batillaria; species Batillaria attramentaria. Next base: position 493,320 of record JACVVK020000392.1, on the reverse strand, counting down.
CATAAACATTCCTAGAAAGAGTTGTCATATTCCATATTTTTACTTAGTATTAAATACACATTTCACGTGACCCACCAGTAACTTCTGTTTCACTCAATTCTGTTTTACTTGTACATGTATACCTGTTTCATTTACTGGTGCCCGGTGTGTTTATTAAAAGGGAAAGCGTATAGAATTCCACATTGACAAACGTACACTTTTTCTCAGTTCATACATACATGTATTTGGGACTTGAGCACAGCATCAGCCTTCAGTCATCTCCGATTTATTTTCAGAATGAAAGGGCAGAGGCATTCATATGCCGTATGCCTCTGGAGAGATATAGTGTGTGTGTGTGTGTGTGTGTGTGTGTGTGTGTGTGTGTGTGTGTGTGTGTGTGTGTGTGTGTGTGTCCTGGAACAATGTCAAGCATTATATAATAAATTCACATTTTGTGTGCACCTAATTATGGGCAACCTTACACTTCATTGTGCATTCCATCTGCACCCTGCTAAGATTAAATAATACAGACTATATTATGGTTTACTTAAAAACATGTTTACCTCTTGTATGTGCCAATCTCATGTACAACCCATGATCTTAATTTCAAGTATTTGAGTTTGCGGCCTCAATAACAATGGGCAATTAAAAAAAATATTGACAGGTGAGAGTTTGTTGGTGTGTTTGTGTGCCAGTGTGTGATCAGCAACTGCGCAAAAGCTGATTAACACTTGATGGTGGTCTACGTGATTTAAGGATAACACCGCCTGACTTAATAATTCTTGAAGACACAGCGTGACAAGTCATTGTATTGTGACGACCAACTAAGGCCTTATCGATAGCAGTCATGTGGTGTGGTGCAAGAACGAAAGTCGGAGGGGAAGTAACTCGTGACGACTTCCGCTTGACAGATCACGAGATCCAGACTGTACACATCCACTTTTGCAGACCACTAACGAGTTTGGCACACGTGCAGTTGTTTTAATAACGTGGGAAAACAGCAGTAAGTTGACGTTGATTCTGCATCTGTTTATACTAGTATGGAGGGAGGAAAGTAGGCCTAAACTCTGTGTGTGTGTGTGGGCTGCCGGGGGGGGAGGCTGAAAGAGAGAGAGAGAGACAGGCCTTGTACAGCTCCCAACAATCCAGCTAATTTTAAGGATAATATCATAACCTTTGTAAATATCACACATTTTCATTTGAAAACATGCATGTCAGGAAAAACTCATGCTCTCTCTCTCTCTCTGTGCTTCCTTACTAAGTTTCTGTGTCAGTGTGTGTGTGTGTGTGTGTGTGTGTGTGCTTCCTTGCTAAGTTTCTGTAGTTTAGCAACGACAAGGTTGTAAACTGGCCGATGGCCAAAATCTTTTACCGTTGAAAAATAAAGGTTTGTCATTGTCATTGTCATTCTCTCTCTCTCTCTCTCTCTCACACACACACACACACACACACACACACACACACACACACACACACACACACACACAATGCCGGACCCAACTTTCAAAACATGCCCTTTGAAAAAGCTGTTCAGGTGTGGGCGCAGAAAAGAAGGCACTACCTCTTCAAGAAGGACTAAATAAAGTTAGTACACCTCTGACTTTTTTTCGTTTCAAGATTTTGTCAATGACCCATCATTTTGAAAATTGACCCCTCATTTTGCTCAGCCATGGGTCATTGGGCCCATGACATTTAAAAACAATCTGAAGCTCTGACCAAAGCAAAGATTTAAGACGCCTGTAAAGACGATTCAAGTAAACGTGGTTTGGTTTCCATTGTCTCAGTCCCAGTAGCCTTTCACCATCTGCAGACTTCTAGATTCATGGTTTGTATTTTCACATTTCAGGAGACGTTTTACAGTCATAGGAATCCATACAATATTTCATAACATCAGTACTTGATAAATTGATATAGATCAGCACAATTGTGACCTACTAGTGCAAAGAAAGAGAAAACAACAATGCAATGGTGTCGATGTTTCAGCGACAGCCACCACATGCATGGAATGTTTGAACATGAATCACATGGTTAGTTTTCACAGGTAGCATCAGAGAGATTGAATTATAGTCAGTCTGGTCACATTAAGTGATTAACATGGGATTTCAGGTAGATAGGATAAGGACAAAAATCCAGTGGTGCAAGCACGATGACTTTTAATCAGTGAAACTACACTTACAACTCTAAAACGAAAAAAACAACGCGACTGGCCGTCTGGCCAGACTTGTTTATATACATATATATATACATGTTGAAAACTTGGTGGATGGCTCAACTCTAAATCAGAAGATTACTGTATAGAGGTAAAACGAAAGTGTATCCTACAACAACACAAGGGATGTGCATTGGAATTTGGATGTTTGTGGATTTCCCCTTTCTCATTCCTCCCACGCTTTAAATCGTACCCTTGTTCAGTTGTTGGCCTAATGAGACCTCCACCTTCATGACCCCCCTCCCCCCCCCCCCCCTCCCCCCCCCCCCCCCCCCACTATCCCTACCCCTACCCCTGTTTGATGGAGCATCATATCAGTTTTTTTTAATTTTTCAGTTTGTGATATGGCATTTGTGGTAAACATATATATTCCAAGCTCCCCTTTCCAGGCATACTCAGTATTTGTTTGAAAGCTACAGGTGTAACTGTTTTCTTTGTTTTACAGAAAATGATCACTTGTGGCACCGAAATTTGTATGGGTGAGTACATATGTATACACATACATGTCAAATGATTTTCCTCATGTAAAAGGACAAAACTTTTAATCAGAACCTGATAACACGGCATCTGTGCCGATCTCGCTACTTCCTGTTTACTGTAAATCAATCTGTTCCAATCATCTTGTATTGCATGAGGAAGAGCTCCGCACAATGTTTTACTTCCTTAGTAATGCTACATGTATTTTCATTGGCTAGATTTGCGTACTTCACAGCAGTCGCTATCCGTTTATACAGACGTGACGTATTATTTTCTTTCATAGGATTGCGTTTCAGTCGGTATTATACTATTCGCAGTGACTAGCGTTACGTGACCGTAACGCCCGTCCCATATACTGCGGTAACGTGACTTATAGCGACGCATGCGCACACACGTGCATTTGACCCGATTGCATAGATGTTTTCGTTCATTCAGTCATCTGCCACGTGGTCATGACGGACGTTGAATTCCACAGTCAGCTGAAGAAAGCAATCGCAGAGTCAGACTTCGAAACAAAATCTTCTGTACAGTTGTCTTTACAATGTCAGACGTGCGGCTAATTGCAGACCGTAAGCCGGCGCTGACTGGCTCTCAGGCACACGTGATAATGTTTTGGCCAATCAGCGGGCTGTGCTTCGCTATCCTTGTTGACATGCCCGAGTGTCGTTTCTCCGGGCAGGCAACACGCGAATAGGAAAGGGCCTGTGAATGAATGAATGAATGTGCTTCGCCGTTGATTCAGAGCAGAGCAGAGACACACATCCCTAATGAGGACTTAACTGACGTTCCTCATCACACCGGCTTCCGGTCTGCAAGTAGCTGTTTCTCTAAAATGAAGACCTGGAAGGGGAGTGATTCACTATCGGTGTGGAAAATAGTACACACTCAAAGGAATTCTTTTGAGGGCCACAAATGTAACATTTTGGTAGTAACCAAACAGTCTGTACATAATGCTAGAAACAAAGATAACGTGTACAGAGTCCCACACAGAACATATACTGTCACGTCAACCTAATCCTGGGTACGGATTTACGGTCACGTAAACGTAGCCTTGGGTACGGGTTGACGGTCACGTAACTGCAGCCACTGCCTATACTATTATAGTACTTATAATAGTATTTGCATGTGTTGATTGACAAATTAGTCCAGAAGCTTCAGTTTCGCACCATGCATAAAGATGCCTTGTTAGGGCAGGTTGATCTAGAGCTTCATAGATCTATATTATAGTGTGTATATATTTGTCAACAGATGATGATGCCTATTGCTGTTACGACGATGATGACGTCCTTGCATGCTGCTTCTCCTTCTATTACTACCAGTCCGTGTGTAAGTTTGACAGAGTGAAACACTCGTTCTTGTACTTACAAATTTATATCTTGTTTACACATGTTTATATAAATGTACCGGTAACCAACTGATGGATGTGGTGCGAAAAAAAAAAATGCACATAAACAGATGAGATAGTATCCGACCTGTGCATTTAATGTATTGCATGGGTTTGTGTGCTGCATTTCAGGTGATGTTCAGTGGGCGGGGAATTTCTGCTTTTAAAATTAAATTGTCAGTGAATCCATTGCAGGTTTCTGCTTGACAGCGCATGTACTAACATAGAGATCAGATCTTGTAGGAAGGAACAAAACAAATTGTTGCATTGAACAGTATGTGTAAGTGCTTGTGTGTGTGTGTGTGAGAGAGAGAGAGAGAGAAGTGCACTCCTCAAGTTTTGGTGGTCTGCTTGTTGATTTGTACAACATTACATAATTTATTCCTCATTGTCCACAGGGTTCTGGCTCGCTTGGGTTGTGCTCCTGACGGTAATCGCCATGCTCTGCTATGGCTGCTACCGCTCGTGCGGCCGTCGCCGTCGGATGCGCTACAGGGTGCTTGGCCAGCATCAACCACCCGTATATGGCTCAGTGCCAGTGGTGGCTGAACCAGCTCCTGTCAACCCATATGTTGTGAACCCTGCTCCTGCAGTTCCTGTTGCACCACCATCTTACACACCGGCACAAGAGGTACTCAAAACTGAGTTAATCAGGGGTCGAAATTCTTCATGGTTCCGCAGGTTTCCTCAGTTGTGACATCCATTTCCGCCACTGGGAAAAAAAAAATGATTTTTTTTTTTTTTTTTCAAATGGCTAACTTCTCAAACGGCGCTGTCTGTTTGAGGGTGGCAGTTGTTTTCACAACATGACAGGCTGTACAGTTGTCCAGCAGACAGACAAAGTTTATGTAGGAGGGGTGAAAAAAATGCATGTCAGTGCAGGTGCCAGCTGAGACCACGTTGCACTTACTTACTTACTTAGGCCCCTGGCTCCAAGTGGAGCATAGGCCATCGACAACCCTTCGGCAGTCGCACTCTGTTCTGGGCTATTCTTGCCACTCCAGTCCAGTTGGTCCCCTGCTTACATAGCTGTGCCTCAGTGTCCTGCCTCCAGCTGTTGTGAGGCCGGCCTCTCTTCCTTTTCCCCTGCGGGTTTCATGTCACAGGGCTGCCTACCGTCCCGGAGTATCCGTATTTAGTCCGGAAAATGACAGGTTTGGGGACACTGTCCCGGAAATACGCTTTTCTGTACCGCGTCCCGGAAAACCGTGCGAACACGAAACTAAAATAAAAGCAACCCACCAAAACGTCGCATGCACGCACACCGGACATTTTTTAGGCATACCAAGCCACTGCGCATGCGCTCTGACCGCTCGACCGGGCGTAGTTTGTGTTGCACATGCGCGTGGAAGTTGTATTGTGAACCATGGCGCCGAAGCGAAAGGCAGCGAGTAACGACGAAGGCGATGGAAATCAGAAGAAAGCAAAACGGGAACAAACATTTATTCAGAAATACACCGAGACGTGGCCGTTCATCAAGCGGGGAAAACTCGATACGTACGTGGCCTGTGAAATTTGCTCCACCAAGTTCAGTTTCCATCAAGTCGGTAGGAAGCGACGATATCAAGCGCCATCGGAGAAGCACAAGAAAAATACGGCCATTCAGTCGCGAGGGCGAGAGAACCAACAACAAGATCAGAATTTCTACATGATCTGCTGTTGGTATGAATCTATGCGAAGACCTTCAGTGGGAATTCAGTTGGTTTTCGGGCTTGTTTGAATCGGAAGGAGCAGATTGTTAAAATGGAGAGATTGGTCCGCCATTTTGATTTTGAAGAACTGTTCGTAGTAAGTAATCTCTTAATCACGTTTGTTTTTGGTTACCGAGGATATCCCTAAAAATTTCTGTGTGTCCCTGAAACCCAAAATCAGGGGTAGGCAGCCCTGATGTCAGGGCTTGAACACAGTATGGTTGTCATCTTTTGATATCATTTCGTGTGGTAATTGAACCATTCACAGGGATTATGAGAAGACTTGTCCGACAGCCCACAGACTAGTGAAAATACCGTCGGACTAGTTAAATTGTTTTACCACTGGCCCGCCGGACTAGTTGAGATTATGAGGCAAAGCTTGCTCTATTTTCACAGAGCTGAATGCACAAGGTACTGTCAGTGAGCCCTCTCCCCCTCTCTCTCTCTCAGTTTCTGTTGTGACGCTGGGATGAGAGTAACTATTTTTAACGCGAGCCACTCGCTACAACTCTCCGTAAAAGCCTCAGTGAGTGCAGAGTGGTTTCTCCGTGAAGCGCGCCGCGCGTGCGCATCCCAGAAACGAATAGGTCCAAATATGACAAAATGTATTTTTGGGCTAGTGGAAATGGTTTCGGGCTAGTTGGTTTGAAATCTTGCTAGCCCGAAGGACTAGCAAGATGTTTCAGCTTTCATAACCCCTGATTCAATACAGTTTATTTCATACAATTACTTGGAATCTTGTGTTTTTGATGACTGTTTGAAACTATTGTAAAGTTTCTTTTGGCCGTCAGTATATGTTAAGTTGGATATGTTTAGAGTTTGAAACTATTGTAAAGTTTCTTTTGGCCGTCAGTATATGTTAAGTTGGATATGTTTAGAGTTTGAAACTATTGTAAAGTATCTTTTTGGCCGTCAGTATATGTTATGTTGGATATGTTTAGAGTTTGAAAACTATTGTAAAGTTTCTTTTGGCCGTCAGTATATGTTAAGTTGGATATGTTTAGAGTTTGAAACTATTGTAAAGTATCTTTTGGCCGTCAGTATATGTTATGTTGGATATGTTTAGAGTTTGAAACCATTGTAAAGTATCTTTTGGCCGTCAGTATATGTTAAGTTGGATTATGTTTAGAGTTTGAAACTATTGTAAAGTTATCTTTTGGCCGTCAGTATATGTTAAGTGGATATGTTTAGAGTTTGAAACTATTGTAAAGTATCTTTTGGCCGTCAGTATATGTTAAGTTGGATATGTTTAGAGTTTGAAACTATTGTAAAGTTTCTTTTGGCCGTCAGTATATGTTAAGTTGGATATGTTTAGAGTTTGAAACTATTGTAAAGTATCTTTTGGCCGTCAGTATATGTTAAGTTGGATATGTTTAGAGTTTGAAACTATTGTAAAGTTTCTTTTGGCCGTCAGTATATGTTAAGTTGGATATGTTTGGATATACAGTGTTATTGACTTTCTTTTTCCCCTACCTATCTTGTTTCAGAAACCACCTGCCTACTCCCCACCACACCCGTGAGCTCATTGCTTGGTATTGGATCTGCACCAGATGGTTTCCGATGAGCCTAGAAATGCTGACAATGCTGTAAAAAGCAAAGTTAAGCCCAGGCTTGTGCAGAGATACAGAATGCGCATTGATAAACTCCACTTTTTGAAGTTTTTTTTTTTTTTTTTTAGGAGTTGCATTTGTGTACTGCCCAGTTGTTTCCTCCAAATCAGATCCTTCGTATAAAATGTGAACATTTCATGTCTTCGGCAGCTTGAACACTTGTGGCTTCAAGTATTAGGTGCAGGTAGGTGAGCGCCACATTGTCGAAACTTTTGCAGCACAAGGGTGTTAGTGTATGCACTTTTGAGCGCAGTCATTTGCAACAACCTGCATTATTGCAGTTCATAATGTAATTTATGATATATACATGTGTTTGATACATGTATGTGTAGTCCTTCTTTAACAATTATCATCTTTAGCATGGTCCATACAAAATTACACAATTTGTAACTGACTATTCAAAGGCAGTATACAAATTAAACATAATTCAAAGTATAATAGTTAATGGTTGATAGTTTATCTGGCATACTTACTGATTTAGTAGAAGTCTTTGCAACTTAAAACAGCTGTACTGGACATGTACTGGTGTACGTCGTTTTTAATGTCATATCAAACCTCTGGAATCTGAAGTCACTTGTTTTCTGTATGGGCTCTCTGGAGCTGTGAAAAGTGAACTGTGATTTTCCATTTACGTGTACCAAGAGCACAGGAGTGATGAGTCAGTGTCACCTTTTTCTGTCCTTGAGTATTTGAGTATGAACCACCTTGAGGATGGCAATCATTCTCTCACACACAGACATTTTGTGTGTGTGTGTGTGGTTTTTTTTTCTTGCTGCCCCAGCTCTTCTTCAGCTCCAGTGGTATTTTTCCCAGGTCATTGGTGGAATCCACGGAGGGCGGAAGTTGAGGCAATTTTTATTATGCATAATAATGATGATGATGATGGTGCTGTGGAGGTCAATGTGGTTTGGGAGTCTTTGACAGGGTTGCATTTCGCACTTCCTGTAATAAATATCCTGGCGTTCACCAGATTCAGGAACTATGGCATGTGCAGTGTCGGCTGTGTAATCATCCACGTCATGAGATGTGTCATAACAAGGGAAGCACCCCCTGGGTCGAGACCGTGAAGTGGGTGAGTCTCGGCTCTGTAGAAACAGCCTCCCCATTGAGCCCATAGCGCTCCCGCTCTGGGTAGGAGTAGACCTAGGCAGGAAAAATCCCACTTGCCTCGGCTGGGATTTAAACCTGAGCCTCCCGGTCCATGGTCCAAATTGCCAATCACTACACTGCGGGCATCGGTGAACAGACAATTGTTTGTTATTGTAGGTAGTTGTCATGCAGTGTTGATTGATAACACTTGTGTACTGTGGAACATTTTACTGAGGTGGAATACACCTTCCTACCCTGTGGTCAATCTCAGCACATGTAGTATCAGATCTGATGGCGTGCATCGTGAAATTGTAGTGTGTAGTAATTAAAAACATGATTTTTGTTTCTTTTTAACAGAATCATGTCCTTTTGTTCAGTTTTCACAAATCAGTATGTTTTACTTGTTCAGGTTTCTCCTTGGTCAGTAAGCCATAAAAATGAGTATGCATCAGGAAATCCTTAATTTTAAGACTACACAGACTGCACATCATTGTTTTATTGATTTCTTTTGATTCGACAAATGTTCTCACGTTTGATATTATTCAGGGTCATTATTTTCCATTTTGACTTGCTCGACACTGGCAAGCACCCCTGACAGGCATGTAGTTGGTTATGTTTTTGTGTGTTAATTTTAGTCCTATCTTGTCAGCCAGTAGATGACCTGGAAAGTTCAAATGGTTATCTTTTTTTTTTTTTTTTATTGACGTGTAAAATTCAAAATGTTCACTTTACTTAGATCTGATGACTATGAGGGGAAGACAATCATGAAATAATTTCAACATTTGACAGAACAGTGTAGTTGTAGGTGTAGGCTTTTTATTTTTTATTTTTTTATTTAGTTGATAACTGAACTCTGTGTGTTTTCTTTTAGAACTGATGTTGGAGATTGATGATTGATGTGTACATACCCGCAAGACAAATGTGATTTTACTCTCAGGCGGTATGGTATTTTGCTGAGGCAACTTGCAGTTAAAGGATACTCTGAGAATATGTTTTGATATATTCTTACCTGGATGCCCCCCGCCCCCCCCCCCTCCCCTCCCCCCCCCCCCCCCCCCCCTCCCCCCCCTCCCCCCTCCCCCCCCCCCCCCCCCCCCCCCGATCTTTTACATGCATTGGTTGGTGTTTGGAATAATACATGTACAGTAATACTGTATGGAATACAGCAGGCATGTGATAAATTTTTACTTTTGCCGAAGGTTTTAGCCAAAGACCGTATCTACGGTCTTTGTTTTAGCTGAAGGACTGCATAAGTATCAACAGAGTTCCAACTCCAAGAGCAGTTCTTGTGTATGACGGACGCCTCACAAAGCGGCCATGTGGGTCTGCGTTCCTGTTCATGCACTTCATCATATTGCAGAAGCTGACTGAGACTATTCATTGAGGGTTGCATGTCAGAAGGTACTATTTGTTCTCAATAGTGCCTTCTGGCAGGGCACCCTTCACATCGTTGTGCTGTACATACATCTTTTTCGAAGTCTGAATGTTGAATCCGTTACGCATCCAGTTTTATGGGTATGGAACAACTATGTGTTCTTTTAGACTGTGGTTGTGTTTTTATCAGTGATCATTAAACTCCAGATCAGCAAATGAAAGTATTTACGTCTTTTCTTCATTTTTTAAAAATATTTTTTTTATCAGTGTACATGTGTGTGAGAGAGTGAGTGAATGTGTATGTGTGTTGTATCGGAAGTGTGTGTGTGTGCAGATGTACATTTGCTTGTACTGCATCTAGGCCAAGTAATCCTCGGATCATCTGCCGCAGTCCCGGCATCATCAAGACAAATCCAGATAAAGTAAAAGCTTGGCTAGATGAAGTAAATAGAAATTGAGTCGAAAGCTTTCTAATGCTAGGAGATAACCAGATTTTCCGATTGTGTTGAGATTTTCAATTACGTCTTCTATGGTTCTAATAACAATTGAGATACATGTATTTCATCCTTTTATTTAGGCAACTTGATCTTCATTTACAAGTTTTCCTATGGAGTGAATTTTGTGTGCTACACTGACAGATGTTGGCACACCTTACAGCGTCTACTACATACAGAACAAAAGAAAAGGTCGAACAAACACACACTACAAATTTGTGAAACCTTTATTGTATGCTCATCTGAAAATCAGACTCGTCAGTAAAGTGAATAAATCTCTAACATTGCGATCAAAACACCAAATACATGTAATAAAAAGTCTCAGTTATCACGAATGTTCAGAAATACATATGATCCGGGAATGAATGAGGTCGACCTTCGTTTGGTTTCCTAGGTGCTGCGTCAAACCGGATGCTGGAAAAGAAAAGCGACATAATAAGATTCTTATGGAATAATAATAAATAGTACTTATCTAGCGCTTATTCTCGCAGCACAGCAACTCATAGCGCTACACACGCACTGACAGCAGCTCATAGCGCTACACACGCACTGACAGCAGCTCATAGCGCTACACACGCACTGACAGCAGCTCATAGCGCTACACACGCACTGACAGCAACTCATAGCGCTACACGCGCACTGACAGCAACTCATAGCGCTACACACGCACTGACAGCAGCTCATAGCGCTACACGCGCACTGACAGCAACTCATAGCGCTACACACGCACGCCGCGCACGCACTGATGCACATGCACACCCCAGCCTGATGCAGATATACAATTACAGCCAAAGGCACAGAAGCAATGACAGACTACTTAAGTGTGAAAGGTCTGACGGAAGAGATGGGTGTTCAAGTTCGATTTGAACTGGGACAGTGTAGGAAGATCACGAATTTCGACCGGCAGCGAGTTCCAGACATTTAGGGCAAGGAAACTGAAGGAGCGTTCGCCTGCGGTTTTCATGTTGCGCTTGGGGACTTTAAGGCGCTTTTCATCCGCTTTTCATCCGCGGAACGAAGCGTGCGAGACGGGTGGTAAGCGCGTTATGTGCCCATGGTAAGAAATATGTGAATAAAACACCAGTCAAAATTAAATTATGACAATCTCAGGTGAAAGCTTGCGTGCAAAACTGGAAAGTATCCTAGACCTCTTGGCATAGCTGATGTTTAGCATTACCGTAACAAAGCAGAATAATACACTTTAGTAAAAAAAAAAAAAAAAAAAAAGATAATACTAATGAATTAAGCTTACATTGAGAACAATTACTGCTGTCACGTTTAGAAACTTTTTAACAAGGGTATTGCCACCTGAAGAAAAAAAAATTCCCCAAATTAGGGGAAAAAACGACATCAATGTACTTACAAAGTACTGTGCATCGCTTCGTCTATCTGCAAAATGGCTGCACTGTTGCCAAGGCGATACATGTAGTTGGGTGCACTGAAGGTCGTCACGACTTGCTTGTTGTGGCACCACTGGTAACCCTGAAACATCATGAAGTATTGTCATTAACTATGTGTTGAACAGGGCCGGTACTGAATCAAACCTAGACGGAAAGAGTACTGTTCTGAGATCATTTTTTTTCTCTATGCATATTTCATTTATTCATTTGCATATTTCATTTATTTATTTATTTATTTGTTACCTTGTGAAAGTACAGCACTGTGTGTCACAGAACAGAGATAAACTTTATATCAGACAAAAAAAGCCACATATTTCAGACAAAAAAAAATAGCTTGTACTGTGCTAGATAGGTGAATTTATTTCCTTGAAAGAAAACAGAGCGTACGTCATGAACTGGCTGGTGGGCTCTGGCGACGAATGAAAGGTTGTTGGTGTGGTTGAAGGCTTCCGAGATGTCTGCTCCAAACAAGTGTCCTGCACCTCTTGGGGACGGCCTCCAGCCCATCATGTCCTCGGGATCTGACCACAGGAGGTCGTTCATTGGCCCCTGTAACAGTGTTTGGAGGAAAAAAAAGTTACTTGGTGGCTGGTTTGATGACAGACATTTGCATGTCACAGAGCTTAAAATCTTCCACCTTTTGGCGGATTTTCACATTTGGCTAAAAATGTCCCTTCCAAAAAAAGTGTCTCTTTCTCTGAAGCACTTCAAATCATGCCAAATTGCACAGAGTTCAGGTTTGTTCTTTCTTTTTTTTTTTTTAAATGAGAGGAGCATGCCCCATGACACCCCTGACACATAACATGACTGCCTTGCAGACGCACGCCCTCATGGCTTCAGTTTCCACTTCGTCGAGTCATTAAATGCTACGCACTTTCCCGCCTCAGTTTTCGATCCAGTGACAGTCTTGCAGACGGCTGTATCAGGCTAACAAAACTGCAATATACATGTACTTTGGATGTTTCAGAACTGAGGTCTGATGTTTCTACCGAGTGCCAATAGACTTACAGTGCCTCCATCCAGTGGCGGAGGAAAAATGCCTAACCTGCCAAGCGTTATCTCTCAAAAACCCATGCAAAAACCGCAATTTTACTTGAAATCTTCATATTACTAGCAGCAACTTCAAGCCACTATTACGCAATCTGCGGCGATCTTGGTCTAGCGGGAACTGAGGCCCACGCCTTGCATAATACACTGTAGTGGCTTGAAGTAGTTCCTACTGACTGGTGTGCAGTGGCTTGTTCTTTTTAACAAGTCTTATTATATAGTGGGCAGTGGGTGGCCGGGCTCTGAAGAGTTATACAGTTAGGAAGAGGTGACACCACTAAAATGAGAACATCCACAGATATTGTCACGAGAACTACAATTATCTGGTAAGTTAGATGATCTTGTGTGTGTGTGTGTGTGTGTGTGTGTGTGTGTGTGTGTGTGTGTGTGTGTGTGTGTTCTCATTGAAAGCGGGAGTGCGCAGCTAATCACTGATCCTCTACAAGTACGCTGCTGATCAGTGTAACCTTACGCTGACAATTCTTGTAAGCTGGAACAAAGGCTACGTCATCAGGTGATTAATCTTACCTCTATGGGAGCCTCCTGTATTCTGTCGATGGCCCGTATGTGATCCAGCGAGTCTATTGAAGGTGACAAGCCGCCGTGTAGACAGAACACCTGTAGACAGACACTATACAACATGAAAATGACAATAGCACAATCACAGTATTGGGGTGTTTTTTGTTTTTTTTTTAAAGGGAACTGGTATCATTTTTTAAAATCAAACGTGAGCTCTTGTGGTTCATGAAATTATCTTGATAATGTTTATATTAACAGGATTTAAATTTCTTTGTATATTAAAAAAAAAAAAATTAAGCCGGAACAGCTGGCGCCAGTAGTTTGATTACTTTACCATCAGTATCTCTGTTTTCGTCAGTTTGAAGAAGATTAACGGCACACAGAAATAAACCGGCGATAGAGTGTCAGTCATGCTCTACGGATGACTTCCACGGCAAAATCCTGTTAACGTAGCCGGGGGACCAAGACAGCGGAAGGGTACCGTAGAGCGTTGGACTTTCAATGCTAGGCTCGTGACTGAGTTTGAATCCCGGCTGGAGCTGGCTTTTTCTTTGTCAGTTGCCCCGTCTTTCATTCTTTCATATCATCACCCGTCCGTAGTGGGAAAAGACGTTAATTTCCCCCCCCCCCCCCCCAAAAAAAAAGTCATTACAGAGACAAAAACACTATTCAGTGAAAACTTTTCCTATTCATAAAATCTTCCCAATGGTCTCATTCTGAAAATTAACACACAAACTGAAATGAAATTTAAAAAAAAAAAAAAGGTAGTTGAACTGAATTGCGCTCACCTTTCCATCGACTAAACCTGTGACCGGGAGATAATCAAACACCTCTGTGAACATCTTCCAGACATTCGGGTTGCCGTACTTGCACATGACCTCGTCGTAAAACCCGTACACCTGTGATGTCATTCGGGTCTCGTGATTACCACGAAGGATGGTCACCCTGTCTGGATACCGGACCTGTGGACATCAAGTGGACATTGTAGAACTGAGATATGTAAAGAAAAAAGAAGAAGAAGAAACCCTATAGTCAATATGGAAAAGGCCACGCGCGCCAACAAGTTATTACTGAACTGCGGCGTTTCAATGATATTCACCGGACAGGACAAACCATGCCCTTTGACTGAGTTCAGTACCCTGACGCCTTCCATTCGTCAGTTCGTTGGACAACAGACCCGGTTAGCCACGACTTAGAAACGCTCGAGTCTCAAACATCAACAAACTTTAAGGCTCAAAAGCTGCAAATACCAAGGACTGGTTTCACAGGTGACGAAAATTGTTTATAATACAAATACATAAAAATACATTTTTTTGCATCGTGTATTTGTTCAGATGTAACCAGTTTAAGTAAAATTTGATTAGTAAACAACAACAACTACAACTGAACGAAACCAAACCAAACCAAACGAAACCAAACCAATCCAGACCAAACAAAACAACGTAAAACCAGATTCCAATTAAAACATCTGAAAGGGCCTAACCTGTTTACTTCTTTATCTAAAACTTCAGCAAAGATTTATCTCGGTCAGTCAGGCTAGATGGAGTATTCTGACCCAGACTTTTATCTTTTGCTGGTAACCTTGATTTAGACTGACGGGACTGAAAAAAGGTGAATTCATTATTTTTTTTTAACATCTCTTTGTCAGTACACACATTCACAGATCCCGTGGTACTCTAACGTTTTAGATTGCCTCTAGACCTCACCTTCAAGGCGACAAGGAGGGAGATAACCTCTACTGAATAGTATCCTCTGTCGACGTAGTCGCCCATGAAGAGGTAGTTGGTGTCAGGAGGCTGACCTCCGATCCGAAACAGCTCGAGCAGGTCGTACATCTGACCGTGAATGTCGCCACACACCGTCACGGGGGACCGCACTTCTCGCACGTTCGACTCGTTCACTAAGATCTCTTTCGCCTGGTGAACGTACAAGGAAAACATAAACATAAAACATAACATAAACATAACTTTATTGCCATATGTGTAAACATTAGGAATTCGTTGTAGTTTTCAAAGAGCTGCTTTGCAATCAGTCACACGCACATGCATGCTGTCACTTGCTCACTTATATCACAGTCACTCGCACTTAAATGCTGCTAGAATCACATTAAACATTACTAACTAAAATGCTAGGACACTAAGGGTGTGTGAATAGATTTGCTGTGACAGATGTGATGTGATGTTTGCAAGTTAAATATTAGTTTGGGTTTTCTTAAGTTATTGCACATGCCAAATCAATTTTATGTCGTTTTCATTGGCTTAGAATCTTAATTTTTCATCAAGTTCTCATTTTTGTTTTTTTTGTTTTTTGTTTGTTCGAGCTGTGAGTCGAAAGACGAGTTTTCATTTGATACCTGTTAAAACGGACATTCACAATTAAAAAAACATTGAAGTGTAGAAAATAGTGCTAGGCGGCAGCTGATGCAGGTGAAATCGGTCTAACAGGAGTGCCAGACCCTTGAGCAAAATCGAAATTTAGAAAGCTAGACGTGCCCCGGGTCAGTGTAAGCGGCTCAGCTGAGGCTGAAAGTCGGTGCCCCGGAGTCAAACGAGCCGGGAAGTACAGCTGGCTTATTACACCGACTGGCACCTGACCATACTACGGGGATGAAACGAAACGGGCGGGCGTTTGTTGTTTTGTGTGTGTGTGTGTGTGTGTGTGTGTGTGTGCTATGCCGCTCCATATCATTGCACAGTCAATCAGCGGGTTTCCATGCCATAGTAATAATAATAATAATAATGAGTATTGTATAGGCGCTTTGCCCAATTCAGTTCATGAATCGGCTCACAGCGCCGCGAACCGTGAACCCAACACCGCGCACGCTCACGTGAATCACACGCATTCTCTCACACTGGACATAAACACATTACAATCACGTGGTGCGAAGGGTCAGCTCAGCTATTTAAATTTCGGAATCTAGAATTGCATTTATTTTTCAAATTTGGTGGGCTGAACATTTCCAAAGCAGAGGGCCCGGGGAGGAAGCCGGAGTACCTGGAGAGAACCCCCGACGATCGGCCCGAATGAACGGTGCCACATACGAGAAGGAAATTTTTTTTTTGCCCCGAGTGGGACTCGAACCCCTGACCTCTCGCATTGGTGACAAGTCTCTTTACCACTAGACCACCCCGGCGCTTTTCCAAATTCGAAACGCCACAGCACCGGAAAAACGTTCAGTTTGGATTTTCAGTTGACGGTTACAATTGGGTGGGTGGGTGGGTGGGTGGGTGGGTGTTTGTGGGTTTAACGCCCTTTTCCACCACATAGGGTGATAACAAAGACGGGGCAATGATGAAAAAGCCAGCACAAATATTTGGCCCCAGCCGGGATCGAACTCACGACCCGAGCATTAGAAGTCCAACGCTCTACCAATCGACCACCCCGGCTCCCCGGGCCGGTTACAATTGAAAAGGGCAAGAACCCGACTTGTACTAATAGGCTACGTTACTACAATCTGAAGATGTGTTTATGCTTTTGAATTAAAATAACGGCTTTAAATGAGAGCAATCATCGTCAGTCGAAACTTCTGAAGCGGCATTACAACGGAAACGGGTCGTCCATTTTGATCCCCCCATCCCCCTCACTCCCAGGAGCGGCAATGAAGATAATATACGCTCCTGCCAGCAAATCGTGACACTGATTGACATACTGATTCTGACACAATCAGAGTGTGCGTGATCGAATCGCAGTTTTCCGCGTAATCAGTGAGCACATTTCTGTACACGTGAAACTGATCAGACCGAAATCGATCATGATGGCTAGTCCGTTCAGCGGTACACTCTAGGCCTGTTAGTGTTACAGTATCTCAGTCATGCGGACATGTGTCCTTGGCTTGCCGTTATCAGCTGGGTCGGGTAAGTACAGCCACTTGACACGAAGTCGGCAGTTTTTACATGCTTCATATAAGGATTTGTTTGTTCTGATATGATTACCACACCGCTGGCAGGGTTTGTGTGTGTGTGTGTGTGTGTGTGTGTGTGCGTGTGTGTGTGTGCGTGTGTCTTTCTTTCCAATTGCAAAGTAAAGTGGGTATAGATTGCAGGTGGGCCTACTCAGTGAAAATTGGACCGGAGCCAACGTACGGTCCATAGGTTACCCCCCAAACTGTACAATTTACGGTCATTCCGACATGACAAAGCACACACTGAGCGATTCAATTTTTTTTTTTGTTGTTGTCTAAAAAAGGGGACATGTTTCCTGAACATGCACGAGAACGTCTCTGTGACGCATACCTATAAAAGAAATGGGTTGTTTACGTCGTTCATGTACACGTATGTGTACCGGCCCTGCCTTACCACCCTGACATCACCCTATGTGGTGGAAAAAGACGTTAAACCCCTAAACACCCACCCACCCTTACCACACTGACAACTCCCGGGACGTCATACGTGTCTTAGACTGAAGCACTGAAACCCGTGACTAGACAGGAGAGAACAGTGCGAATCATTTTTTTTTTTTTTGGTAACAACTAAAATAAAAGAATACTGAACAAGTCATATTTCTGCGCACGTCCGACGATGAAACCCCAGAAAGAAAGAAATGTCGGCCGGAAAATAATTATTTCAACGGGAACAGACATGGGACAGGGAGAGGGGTGCCAAAGTCAAGTGGCAAATAAGACAAGCACAAAATACGGAAAGGAGAATGGTGCTGCCGGTTACACTCTTGTCACAGTGTATGCACCGGTCAGTAAGGAGGAAACATACCACACACACACACACACACACACACACACACACACACACACACACACACACACACACACACACACACACACACAACAACAACAACAACAACAACAACAAGAACCAAACGACCCTTAACAAAAACAAGCAAGAAAAGCGTCAGCTACGAATATCATCAACGCTATACTGATGTGATGATCAATTTCCTATACCACGAAATTTCACTAACCTTGTCACAAAGCACCTTGACTTGGGCTTCCGTCAACTTCTGACACTCCATAAGCTGCTCGATCCACCCCTCCAGCTCCCCGCGGCCAGCCTTTTGTTCTGCTGACGTCATGGGGTATGATGACGCCATTGGGTATGATGACGTCGTCATCTTCCTCGGCCGGGTACCTCTGTATAAGTATCACTGGTGTCAGGCGTTTCCTAAACCGGTTCTTTCTTGCTGATTCGCCCAGCGCCGAACAGGTATGAGCGTAATGATGCTGGTCTGTCTATGTCCTCCTCTTTTCTCTGGAAGAAAAACGGATACAGAAAATCGTATGATTAAAGACGGTAAAATTCTCAGTCTGACACACTTGAGTAGCAGAGCAGCATGCCAGCACGGCATCGGCGGGATTAACTGTTTACGAATGTGCTAACTGTAACTCGGTGCAGAAAGTCACTTCAGTAATTTACACCTTGAATGTCATACCATACAATCCAGCAGTGCACTGACTGACGCTCAGTGGGCCGGCGTAACCCATACATGCACGAACTCGTTTTGTAAAGTCTAATTTATAATCAATATAGGCACGGTATCTTTCACTGACGGCACCCAACATACCCCACTCCCATTTGTTCAAAAGACGTATTAGGCCTATTGCAGTGATAATCTGTATGTATGCGTCTACTTCACTGTGTCAGTGCTTCAAGTTATCGCCATCAGATTTCACTGATTTGGGAGTAGGAGAGAACGTGTTGCTGCCGGTTATTCATTTTTATATTTATGGTCACGGTTTCTTGAGGATCAATCAACAGTCACAGTGTCAGTGTGCAACTGAGAAGCTGCCTTTCTACACTGAGTCTATATCATTCATGTGCATGGTGCAACCGCCGATTCTGTGAATGCCGCCGTGCTGTACTGCGTACTGTGCAGCTGTGTTTTAACTACTGGAGTTGTCAACACAGGCCGGCACTTACTTGAAACACAGTAAGCGAAATGGGGCAAACGTCGATAGTCTGTCTGGTCTCAGAAATGGCGACTGAGCCTGGGAGTTGCAGTTCAGTATACGGCGAATTTAAATAGGAAGTCTTGGAAAATTGCGTGTCACTGTAGGACGGAGCTGCGGTCCACACTGGCTTATATACAGTGAAGGAAGGAGTGGTGACTCATTGTTATCGCGAGGTGAGGGTGAATTCACAGGCACGCTTGTCATCCTTTGGCACAGAGCCAAAAAAGGGCTGTGTTCTATTCAACTAGATTCACACAAAAAGGGAGAATCATCAGTTGCGTACACAAAATTAGCGTTATTAAAGGGAAGTGGACAAAAACAAGAACAACAATGGCAACAGCCAAAGAGGTGTTTAGGTGTTACTTTATCAGGATCATTTGTGGATCAGTGCAGCCGGATGACTTATGGTATGCGCGGCAAATGTATAAGTGAATGAAACTGGTGTACGAGTATCAACTAATGTATGTTCTGATAGATGTACGAGTGTCAGAGTTTGTTTTTGGTATGTTTTTGAAAGATGTACGTGTATCAATGGCGGTATGTTTTTGACAGACTGTACCCACAAGTATATCAGTGTATGTTTTTGAAAGATTATGTGTATCAGTCTGTTTTCAGTGAAAGCTGTACGTATATAAATATGTGTTATTGTTGTTGTAAAACTCCAAGGCTAAAACAGAATAAAAACAAAATTGCAACCCAGCTGGCAAGTGTATTCAATTTAGCGCGTTAATTTCGCTCGAACGACGCCCTCGATCCTGAATGAAGCCGGAACGAAGCGACTGATTCTGAAGGCCAGATCCGAGCACATGACAGCGTTTCTAATCTGGGACAGTTGACATTATCGCTACGTCACGACACTCATTACATGGAGGCCGGTCAGGCCTTTTTGAACTGGATCCGAGCCTATCGCCGGCTGATGCAATCAGGCGTCACTGATCTTTCAACGTATGCACAACGTTGATCACCGAGCCCGCGAGTGGAATCGGGTTTTCCCGATTTTTGCCAAACCCTTTCGCATACGTTATTTATTTATCCACCCCCCCCCCCCCCCCCCCTGTTTGTTTTGGTCAGCGACAAATGAAATTGTCTTCTTTTTGGTGCACCACCAGCACAGAGACACTTCCAGCCTCTCAGAATTGCAGGAAACTTTGAAAATCAGTTGTCACTGCTAGCCCGAACCCGTGTTACAACATAAGATCGTTCTGTAACATCAACCGAAACTAGTCAGGGCTACCCATGCGTCTCCGTGAACTCCAACTTCTCGAGGAGAGGAGAGGAGAGGTCACCATGACGAACCCGAGCTCTGCAAGTTATCAATCGGTATTCACCGACTACGTCAAACATTGTATCGTTTTGTTCATTTCTTGCTGTATTAACATATTCCGGTATTATCAAGTCAACAATTCAAATTTTCGCGTCTTCTTGCAAGTGACCGTCAACCTTGGTTGATGCAGTCAGGTTCAGCTTGACTTTCAGAGTCAGAAAGTGTGTTCAAACTTTTCCAAGACTGTGAGCGAGTTAGCCGTTATCAAGCGGGATTTTTCCAATCTAGGTCGGCTCCTACCCAGAGCGGGTGTGCCATGGGCCCAATGGGGAGGCTGTTGCTACACAGTCGAGTTTCACCCATTTCACGGGTGCGACTTTGGGGATGCTTCCCTTGGTATGACACGTCTTACGATGTGGATGATTACACGGTCGGCACCGCAGGTGCTGTAGTTCCCGGGCCTGGCTAATGCCGGGATATTTATGGCAGGAAGCGTGGAATGTCCCTGAGTCCCAAACCAAACGGGCCTCCATAGCATCACCATACCATCCTCCTCATCTCCATCATCATGCATAATAAAAATTGCCCCAGCTTCCAAGCCCTCCGTGGATTCCACCCATGATCTGAGAGGACCACCACTGGAACTGGCAAAAAAAAAAAAAAAGTTAGCTGTTATTCCTTGCTTACAAAATTCCCAGCTGCTAGTGCTACAGGTGGGCGCAGGTTCTAACTCAAGCATTACAAGCCAATGTTGAATTTTGGTGTAACTCGATCTTGAGAATTGTGAATAGCGCAGTTGACACACATTGCATGCTTCTCCTGCATTATGTTACAGTATGCCCAAATTTCACAAAGACGAAATGCTGCTTTCAGTCACAAAGTCAACCAGAAGACCAAGAAAACTAAACACCAATCACGTTTTTATTGTACATGTACAAGTTGCTGATGAAATTCCAATTTGAGGTGAGCTTCAAGCCCACAACCCCAGAGCAAGGTGACGGGGAATTACAATACAAGGTGTTAAATCTTCCATCAATCGTCTGGATTACAAGCATGATGAGCATGACATCTTCTACGCCCTAGATCTCTGTGCACATTTATCACAAAGTGGTTTTGTGAACTGTAATGTTGAGGACAGGTATTGCTCGATTTGCACAAACAAGCTGCGCTCTCCCCCAAGTTGACACTCAGGGGAGGGGTGTTGGTTATGAGAGCAAACATCATGAGACATGACAATGGACATTCTTCAGAAGACAGTTGTGAGCAAACACACACATCAGGAAAATGAGGAAAGGGAACAGGGATGGCAAGAAACATAATTACAATAAAAATGGTAAATAGAAAGAGAGAGGAGACATAAAGCCACGACAGTATTAGCTGTACAGCAAGAACAATTTAGAACACCCTAATGACTAGCGAGAAGATTTTGATATGAGGAGTTGCTGAGAATCATGCATAAAGAGCACACTTTATGATTATCACCTGAATATTAATAATGATGATGATTCCTTATAAATACTGACAAACCTGCTAAACATATGCACAAAAACCACAAAAGGTAAAACAAGACTTCAAATCCTCACCTAAAAGTACATATATCCACACAATCTATATTAAAAAGGGTACACAGAGAAGCACAGGATGCACTTTGTGTCACAATTTTGTGGACTTCTTTAGATTAATTGTGTGGCAAAGTATTCAGCAAGAAGCAACACTCAGTGAGGAAATTTTGGGGAAATTTAAATAACTCACAACTACAAGTTTGGGCAACAGCACTAGGAATTCTTCTACTTCAAACAATAAATAGTGGCAGGGGTGGTGCTGCCGACCATGAAAAAAACCTTCACTTTATTTTATATTCAGCATGTATTTTCAGTATTTTCATGAAAGCATGCGTCAAGGATGAATGAACCAACCCTACTCTGTCAGATCTGCCTACAGATCCCCTTCAACAAAAAGCTGAGATTCAATACCAGTTTGCAGCACGTTTGAAGTTTGTAAACAAAAGTACTCTTTTCTTGGCCATGAATTGCAAGACCCAGCCGTGTGGTTTTACTGCAATTACGGCAGCTACAGCACTCAACCACTTCCAATAACACACACACAAACACACACACACACACACACACTCACACCAGACCTGCTCAGCACCAATGCCCAAGCCATACCAACATCTTTTGTACATGTACACAAAAAAGCGACAGGGCTCATGATTGACTTAAAGTGGGAGTGTTGCAAACCAGCTTGTAAATCAAAGCTCTAAGTTGAAGGTTACTAGGTCAAACCTGTGCACAAGCACACCCTGAGGGCAAACTATGCTATCGTAAAAGCTTGCTAGTTTGGGGGTGTAACATCCATTTGATTTCAACCATGTGAAAGCAACCACACGGATATTGTACCAAGGAAAAAGCCACCTCTAAGTATGGGGCCCCCCACGAACCAAGCGTCGACAGTCGAATGCTCTGCCAACATGGCTGTCCCGGTTCCCCCATCAGCATGAGAGAAAGTCAGCAAACAAACTAAAATAAAGAGGCCAACAGCTTTCGTACGCTGTGTGATAGGTGTACGCAGTGACAAACAACATGGAACTCTACACAAATGTATTTTTATCACAATGCTTACAGAAACCAGGGCAGTCACTGGTCGGCAAAAATAATGTAGTTAGCTCATCCTCCTCATAACTGAACAGAACAAATGCTTGCGCACACATATTCATACCTGTCAGGCTAATAGTAATACACATCAGCTGACTTCAAGTCAATGCAGAGCTGATCTTGACTTTACAAAGTCCTTTCAAAACGTCAGCTGTAGTAAACAGGGAAAGAGATGTACTGCAGTTGAAATGCCTGTCCTGTCTCATGTACAATCAAGTAGTGACAGTTTGATCTATATGCATAATGACAAAGACACAGCTACAGTACAGATACAGACAACTCGGGTTGACCTGTGATGAAGCACAGGCAGTCTCTTCTTGACACCGGCACAATCCACTGATCTTCAGAACCGTTTGGACTGGTGGCTCTCTCTACATCACAATGGCCATGCTGGTGCATTCTGACAGGGAAAAAGCCGCCTAAAGGAAGTAGTCTGGTGTCCTCCTCGTCACGTGTGGTTCTCCTCGCCTCGGGGCAGGGTCAAATTGCAAGCTGTAAGGGAGGAAAAGGCACAAAACACATTAAAATCTGTCTCTTCTGGTACACTGTAGAGAATCTGTAACAGTAAAACTCACTTTTAAACTGCTCAGGAAAGTTACGAATAGGCACCTGGTACCTTTCCCCAAGCCTCTAAAATAAGACAGAGACCATTATGGAAAATAAGGAAATGTCACGCTTTATGCGAACGGCTAGGACTAGGAAAAGCCACAGTGCCTGGCAATACTTCATAAATCCACCAGACTGAAACTAAGTGAAAGAAACCATGCAGAATTACACAAGCCCCAAGAACCACACTCGTAGTAATAGTAATACATGATTTAGAAAAGCATAAAAATGATTACTCACAAGGAATACTTCAAGGCATCGTCCAGCTCCATGATGGCAGCCTGGTTTCCACAGCGGTAACAGTAATTAGGAGCGCTGAATATAGTCACTACATTACGGTCATGGCACCAGTTGTAACCCTGAAAACCAGAACACACACATAAACAATGTCAGGTTAGAGCTATATTTAGCAATCAAAACCCCTAACAAATGTCACCGACAAAATCCAGTCGCTACTGCTGTCAGGTTCTGTGGAAGACCTGCTGGAATTAAAAAAAATAAATAATTGTGGGACGTTCAAAATTCAAGACTGGTTTAAATCCAATGCCTGGGACAACAGAAGAGTGGTGTGACCCTGTGTGTGTGTGTGTGTGCACGCATGTGGTGATATGTGTGTTTTACCTCCATGACCAGCTGATGGGCGCGAGATATAAGCGTGAGCCCATTGCTGTGGTTGAACGTCTCTGAGATGTCCTGTCCAAATGTGTAGCCAGCACCACGTGGAGAGATGCCCCAGCCACCACGGTCATCAGGGTCGGACCACAACAGGTCACACATTGGACCCTGCCAGAACGCAACAAAATTATATGGACGGAAAAGCTAAAATAAAACTAAACATGCTGCCCCATTTTTGCATACGCTTTCGGAGGTGTTGATTCAGGCAGGTTTCACAGTGAATCCTCAATCTGACTTAGTTTGAAAATAAAAATATATTAAAATAAAAATAAAATTTAAACTTTCCTTAATTCTCTGATGCACAAATTATAAATGAACATTATCTTGAAATTATAACTAAAACTTACCTCATGTGGAACCTCTTGTATTCTGTCCAAAGCTCTTATGTGGTCTAATGTGTCTATGGATGGGGAAAGACCGCCATGCAAGCAGAAGATCTGCAGAATCAGGTGCCAAATTATTGCATGTATATGTACAAATGCAAACTAGAAGTCAGTGTCAAATGAAAGACAATCCAATTTCTCAAGAAGCATCTGTAACAATCGTTATATTGAAGAAGAAAACTTTAATGATTATTATCAACAGCACTAAATAAGTTAACTAAATTCAAAAATTATATCACTTATCTTTACAATTACAAATGAGACAGGTGTATTGTGAAGTACACAATGGTAGACATAGCTTACCTGTCCGTCAACCAGGGCTGTGAGGGGTAGGTAGTCAAAGAGATCTGTAAAATACTTCCACACATTGGCATTCCCGTACTTCCGCAGGCATTCATCGTAAAAACCGTAGACTTGAGTAATCTGACGACTCTCGTGGTTCCCTCTGAGGATGGTGATTCTGTCCTTGAACCGCACCTGAACAAAAAAACAACAACAAAAAAACCCCAACCCAATATTTGGTAAGGAACAGAAGTTCGTGTTGTAATCTAAAGAACACAAAAGCATGTTAATTGTTATAATCTATTTATTATTACTACTACATGTAGCATTACATACTATTAGAGTTACTGCAGAACATCCAATTTCAGGCAATACTGCAGTAATTGGCTTCACATGGGTAAGGCTCTTCCTTGGTAAGACGTAATTTAAATGTCAAAATCTCATTAAGAAGTCTCCATATGTTTGTCAGGCCCACAACAGTGCCAGTGGTGAACTTGTCCTCAAATGCGGTCAATCCGTGTATCAGAACCTGTCACTTGGCGCCCATTATTTTTAGTGACTTTGTCCACTGGCATGTACTGTAGGACAGGTATTTAATTTTTAAATGTTGGGCCAAAGAAACTCTACTGTTAGAAGCCACGCAAATGGTTGCAGTGGCCTAAAGGAACATGTTCCATTCTTTTGGCAAACAGCCTTTAACTGCTTTGGAAGCAGCAGATTTCCCTGCAGAACTCATTCCGAACATAGAGACTAAAAGTCCTAGTATCGTCAGAATATGGCAATTCAAATAATGTAGATCTCTGTGTATAACATTAAGAGAGTTCCACGCAAAGACATAACCACCTGGTAACTTGTACGCAAGAATTTCTGCAAGCAGGCAAATAATTTCATAGATGGTTAGACTTAGAAGACTCCTTGTACCTTCAATGCCACGAGTAAAGACACTGTCTCCACGGAGTAGTAGCCTCTGTCAACGTAGTCACCCATGAAGAGGTAATTTGTGTCCGGCGATTTGCCGCCAATACGAAACAGTTCCATGAGGTCATGAAACTGGCCATGCACATCTCCACAGACAGTGACAGGGCATTTCACTTCTTGCACATTGGATTCTTTAGACAAGATGTCTTTTGCCTGCAAACAAAAAGACAATGGAATGAATGATTTTGACAAATACAACCATAGAATTTTAACACACTGAAGTTGTAGTACTTGCAACCAGTCTACCCACCAATCCAGACTGCAAGCTGAAGTGAAAGTGAAATCATGGCGTGCTCATAATTCTTTTAAAACAATGAACAATGTGTGTTACCAGAATTCGTAAGCTGGTTTACATAACATTTCATCTGCCCTGCAGTGCTTTAATTAAACTGCTACTAGTAGTGCTAGCCTGAGCCTTTCATTCGTTTTAATTTCATTCACGTCAGTCATATTCATAGCTTGGGATTTTGATACTGTACTGTTCAACTTAGTTACTACTACAAATGTTCCATAATTGAAAGAAAGATAATTATTTTCCAAAATCAAATTGATACGCTGTCCATAATGTCTACTTGTAGCAACACGAATTTGTGTGCGGGTGTGTGTGCATAGGAGGTTGGGGGTAGTCTTGTTGATGGTACGTCACTCTTTTTTCATTTGAATTTGTTACAATGTCTGTATTTAACTACTCAGTGTGATATCAACTTCGACATTAACAAGAGGTTAATTTTACTGGTGAGTTATCAACAAGAACTCGTTCCTCACCTTTTCACATAGAGTTTTCACTTGATTTTCTGAAAGTTGTTTGCAGTCATTCAACTGCTCGATCCATTGGTCCAACTCTTTGGCGGCAGCTCTGTCTTCCACCATCATGATGAATAATTTTACTTCACAAAACTAACTCTGAAACAGCAAAAGAACGATAACGACCTTAAGGCTTAACATGTAAACCTAAAAAATACACGACTGACGAATGGTTGTGTCGCTGGAAGTGGAAGAGTGTTGCATTCAAGCAACCAAAATGGCCGCCGAATTTTGCATTCCTGACGTCAGTGATAAAATATGAGAAACACAAGAAGTGGACGGTTGGGAGAGTGAGTGGATGGTCTTCAGAAGCATTATGCTGACGCTCGTGAGTAGACAAGAAATGCATACCACTCAAATTCTTCGTGAGGATTTTGATCCGTCACCAGCACAGGTACCGTCCGTCACCGGTGCAACCACAAATAGTGGAAGAGCGCCACCTACCGGTGCAGGTTGACGTAGTTGCCAATTCGAAGTTGGATCGATATTTGGATTGGACTTAGACCCCTCACCACCAACACACAGACAAACGCGGAAGCGCTGAAATTAATGTTAACTTGATACGATACCGAAGGAGCAGGCTCTCAACAAAAAAGTCTTCTCGGCCTGTGTAAAAAACTCCTACTATATCCATATCATAAAACAAAACCATTCATTTTGACACTTCTCCTTTCCGACATTTCCCTATCCAATAATTAAGTGCACAGTGGTAACTGCTCATGTACGTACCATTTGTCTGTTATGTACCAAATGCAAGAAACAAACAAAGAAAAAAAATCAATTAACAAACAAACAAAACAAAACTCTACACCAGCCACATCGAGATATGTTCATTGTATTTCTTTTAATTAAAGAGAAAAAATGTTTGGTTGAAATTGTAGGATTTCAATTGGTTTTTTTTTTTTTTTTTTTTTTTTTTTTTACTTCAGTTCAGTTATATCTTTTATTGTTTTAAAGTTCTGGCAGTTTGGTAAGACACTAAGAGCCTGCTTTGTCCATAAAAAAATTATTATTTTATTCTGTACGTGTATTGTTGTCTTTGACATCAACATGCAACTAGGAATAAGATATGTTTATTCTTAAGGCAAAATAATTTTTAGGAAGATACTTAAAGATATTAAACACTCAACAAAAGATGTTTCTTGTGCAGTGCTGCAGCTAGTTTCCAACTGTCATACTGCACAACCACATGGATACATTTTCAGTGCTTGGATTGCTTATTTGATTTTGTATCTTTACATGATTGTGTGCTTTTGTCAGGATCAGTAGTGGAACAAGCATGTATACCAAAGAGCATGGAAAAATTAGAGGTACCATGTCAGTCTATGGAGTCTTATCAATGATGGCTTGAGTCATGTGATGGCTTGAGTCATGTAACTTTAATAATAATAATAAAAGTATTGTATGGGCGCTTTACCCAATTTCATGAATCGGCTCAAAGCGCCGCAAACTGAACCCAACACGCACGCTCACGTGAATCACACGCATTCTCTCACACTCTGGACATAAACACATTACAATCACATGGTGTGAAGGGTCAGCTCAGCTGTTTAAATTTCGGAATTTAGAATTGCATTTATTCTTCAAATTTCGTGGGTTGAACTTTTCCAAAGCAGAGCAGAGGGGGAGGAAGCCGGAGTACTAGTACCCGGAGAGAACCCCCAACGACCCGGCCCGAATGAACGGTGTCACATACGAGAAGGAAAAATTCTTGAGCCAGACCCGTTTGCTAGCATGTTTCTCTTTTTGTCTTGTTGCCTCAGATCATTCTTGTATGGCATTTGGAATCCAGTCAACCAATAAACCAACTAAACCAACCAACCAACCAATGGGTGCTTTTTTTGCCCGGCGTTGCCGGTACCGGAAATCGAAATCCAGTGCTGTTTTCTGATCCACCTTTCTCAGGAGACTTCCTTTTCCGGTTTGCCGTCGCATCCATGGCGGAGCAAATGTGATCTGGCTTCAACAATCCAGCTTCATCGACGTGATATACAAGTATAATTCAAAATGTCGCAAGAACAGATGACTTTGAGGGGTACCCTCCAGGGCCATGGAGGATGGGTTACCCAGATTGCAACGAATCCCCAGTTTCCGAACGCCATCCTGTCTGCCTCCAGGGGTATGTTTCTTCGAAATCCTCCGATGTTTATGTTCGGTTGAGTGTCTGTTTCAAAGAAAAATAGAATGCAAAGGTTATCTCTCTACAGTCGTTCCAAAATACGAAAAACGTTGTAGGTTTTCTGTCAGAGGTCCCGTATTCATATGGTATTTGTGCATTTGGAAATGTCACTTCTGATCAGAACTGCGCCATCACGCAGTCATGCCACTTTCGGATAGTGCCGGTCGATGCATGTCTTGGCTCTTTGTGAACGTAGAGCTACCACACTATCACGCATGCATGCATCTTAATATTGTTATACTCTGGCACATTATCCGTACAGTTAGTGTATTCAAATGGACGTGTATTGTTTTCAGACAAGACGCTGATCTTATGGAAACTGACTCGTGATGAAACCAACTATGGAGTGCCGTACCGATCCCTGCACGGTCATGGGCACTTCGTCAGCGATGTTGTCCTCTCCTCAGACGGCCAGTTCGCTTTGTCTTCATCGTGGGATAAGACTCTGCGTCTTTGGGATCTACACAAGTAAGTGTAAACATTCTGAATGTGTTGGACGTGAAAGTCTCAATACGTTTGGCAGGCATACAACAACACTGGAAATTTATGTAATTTATCAAATGCGCTTTATCCGTGCATCAGAATCAGTAAATTTGGACACAGTGTTGCATCTGAAACCATTGTGACTCTGTTTTGCTCAAGTGGCATCATCTTGCATGGATCAGTTTGTAGACTCTTAGTCCTGCAGAAGTTATTCTTTGTTATCACAAATTGTCGACCAGCACCCAGTGATTAAAAAAAGACACAACTTTAAAATTGAAATACTGTGAAACAAAATGTCCTGCAATTATGAGGGTGCTGGTTCAGCTTTTGTCTTTAATCAGAACAATGAATTGTAAAATAGTAATGTAAATGTGGGGAGAAAAGAGTTATTGTGTCACAAGTATACACAGCATGTAATCTTCTGACTTAAACTTGAGAGTGACACAGTCAGTCTGAAATGGAGCATGGTACATTTGATTACAAATCTGATCTCAGTTGTGAAATTTGCCAACAGATGCCAGACCACCAGGCGTTTCGTGGGTCACGAGCATGACGTGATGAGCGTTGCTTTCTCAGCTGACAACCGTCAGATTGTGTCTGCCTCCCGTGACAAGACCATCAAACTGTGGAACACGCTTGGTGTCTGCAAGTACACCGTGCAGGTACGCAACACAGACTCTTTAAGTCATACTGCACATCAGAGTGTGCATTTTGATTCACGTGTGTAAGAAAGTGAGCATGTGTATTGTTAACAGTTATAGCCCTCTCTCATCTGCCTGACAAAATGCTGTGTGGAAAGGTATGAATGAGCTGAGTCAACAATTGATAATATGGAACATCATGCACAAACTTCCAGTTCCATGTGCATGCATGGCAACATTCTTCCCTTTATTCTGGGCAGTACACTTTGTTTGAGACTGCAGTGCATCCCTCCCTGCTTCAAGCTTCTGATATTGTTTAGATGCATTTTTGTGTGCAGTTTAGATGGCTTCGCCTGTATAGGTCTGTGGTGTGTGTGCAAGTTGGAGCACATCATTAATGATTCGCTTGGAAAATTCATTGTGTGTATATTTGCTGTGATGTTTACTTTGCAGGAGGACCAGCACAAGGACTGGGTCTCGTGCGTGCGCTTCTCCCCCAACGCCCAGAACCCGATCATCGTCTCCTGTGGCTGGGACCGCATTGTCAAGGTAATTCACTGGCATCCTTCATTCTAAATTACTAGGGGATCTTACGGAAACATACTAATTTTGACATTTTACTTTGGGGGGGGGGGGGGGAGTAAAAAGAGGTTAAAAAGAAGACGGACAAAGAAAACTCAACTTGTGAGCGTAAGCACGATTTTCCAGCCACACTCTCTCTGCAAATCGTGATTTTGGTCTATGTTCTTGTTTATGTTGTGAACGGTGTCCGTTTCTGTGACAGGTGTGGAACCTGACCAACTGCAAGCTCAAGACCAACCACTATGGTCACACACAGCCCCTGGATACCGTCACCGTGTCTCCTGATGGCTCACTGTGTGCCTCAGGTGGAATGGTAAGAACTTTGCCTGCAGTTGTGGGGTTTGGGGGATTTTGTCTGTATTATTTCTCGCGTTGCTGGGGACAGCATACATAATGGTGGTAAGGAGAGAAACAGTTTTTATTTCGAAACACTTTGGTGTGGTGACACCTCCGCCGTTAGAAAGAAGTTTTGAATCATTCAGATTTTGTTTACAGTGGGGAAGATTATTTCCAATTTTGACAGATCTGTGTTAGGAGCTTTATTGTAGCACACATTACCACCAGTGGTTACTAGGTGGGTCCCTGATGGCCTTGATCATGTAATTATTCCATTAGTAACAATAAAGACATTTCTAAGGCACAGGATGCTGCAGCATGGTACATTTTTGTTGTGAATTTGCGTGCAGGATGGACAGGCCATGCTGTGGGATCTGAACGAAGGCAAGCACCTGTACACTCTGGATGGTGGGGACTCAATCCGTGCCATGTGCTTCTCTCCAAACCGCTACTGGCTTTGTGCCGCAACTGGTGCCTCCATCAAGATCTGGGTAATGTTTCCACTTAATACCTTCCTTTTGCATCAAAAACTTCCTTTGGAAATCTATGTTGTAACTTACATGACCATTTCTGAAGATGCTGAATGCGTCTTTTTGCTTTCTATATCCTGGAGGTAGGAATCAAATGACCTTTCTGCACTGTGAATTGTTAGGGTACTCGTGAAAGTCAACACTGGTAGAACTGTGAAATCATTTCTCTGAAGCTGTTGCCAGTCCTCCCGGCAGTGGTACGGGATCTCACTTGCACTTTTCTGCAGTGTTCATTTCTATGTAAATGACACACCTTCACAAAAGTGCTACAAAAAGGCAGGCCACTTGCCATGCTTCTTTGCTGTTGTGTAAATGAAGTCTGCAAGAGACCAGACATCTAATGTCGATGATAAATCAGGGTATATTGTGTAGTTTCGATGACCACTATTAGGATTAGGAAACTGTTAAGCTTCAAGAAAAATACTGGTAGTAAAAAGAGAGGGCAAATGTCAGTACTGTATCCTAATGAAACCAATTGGACTTGGTGGCAAGAATAGAATAGCCCAGAACAGAGTACGATGACGAAGGGTTGTCGATGGCCTATGCTCCACTTGGAGCCAGGGGCCTAAGTAAGTAAGTATCCTAATGAAAACTCAGTTATGCTTTTACTACAAAGTGTAGGTGGTAGATGGGTAAAGTTCTTGATGTACTCCACATGTAAGTAGTGTAACATACTGCCGCATGAAAGCAAGGATAGTGGAAAAGTTTGTTTAATTGTAGTCAAGAATAGTTTGTTTTGAAAGCACGCATGAAGTGTGAAAATACAGTAACAATTCTTTGCAAATGTGTGTGTATTTCTGGTTATTTATTGTTTCTTTATTTATCTACCCCAGGATCTGGAGGGCAAGGTGATCGTCGATGAGCTGAAGCCGGATGTGATGACAGCTGGCCACGGCCGTGAGCCCCCACTCTGTCTGTCGCTGGCATGGTCTGCCGACGGTCAGACGCTGTTCGCGGGCTACAGCGACAAGTTGATCCGTGTGTGGCAGGTGTCAATGGCTCAGGCCTCTCGCTAAACAGACTTTGATTTGAAGCCTGAAAGATAAAGCATGACTTCTGCTGTGAAAACAAAAAAAAAAGTGTAAGAAGTAGGTTTCCTGCTTCTGTTGCCTCCAATTTGAATAAAATTGGAGATGGTCTGTTGTTTTGTCGTTATTTGTGATTGATTTGTCTGTTATTTGTGATTAAATCTGAGCGTTTAACGGCTAAATTTATGCCCGTATAGTCTCCCTTGTCTGATTCACCACTATATAGTGTATCTTAGGCATTCAAGCCTCACCGCCCCCCCCCCCCCCCCAAAAAAAAAAAACAAACAAACAACCCCAAAACAACAAAAATAAACAAACCCCAAACAAACAAAAAACAACAAAACCCAAAACCCCCAAAAAAACCCCAAAACGACAAAAAAAAACAAACCCCAAACAAACAAAAAAAAACCCCACGAACCCAGCTGCTGGGACAGAGAATATTTTCTGCATTATCAGTGTTACAGAGTATGCATGCACCTACGACGCTCTCTGCCTCAGAAGTCAGTTTTGGACATTTGCTGCATAGCTGTTTACAATTTCTTCAAACACAAAATGCCCTTGCGAAGGCAGGAAGTCACGTTTGAGAAGCCTGCAGCGCTATGTCTCGGTGCCCTTATCAGTGTCAAGAGCCAATTGACATACAGTACTCCTCGCTTAAGGTGACCCCCCACGGGACCAATTTTTTTTTGGATCTTATCCGAGGGGCACGCTAAACAGTCCTCTGATAAGATCAACTACCAGTAAAAAACTTGATCTTATCCGAGAGCTCAATTTTTGGCGATTATGTCATTTTTTTCACATTTTAGACCGAAAGACTTTCCGCCAAAATATGTAATTCTACACACACACGCGCGCGCGCAAGCACAAACGAACGCAAATGCATATACCCCCCCCTCCCCCTTTTTTTTCCCCGAACCCTGTGGATCACCCCCCCCCCCCCCCCCCCCCCCCCCCCCCCCCCCCCCCCCCCCCCCCCCCCCCGCCCCGCAGATGTCAAGCTCCCTCCAAACATCTTGCCCCTGTTACATGGTTGAGGGATGGTTGCACTGATGTTTCGTGAACTGTAAAAGTACTTCAACTTGCCTTCCGACTAAGCCAAGAAGTAACCAGGTCTCTCGCTCTCTCCCCCCCCCCCCCTCCCTCTCTAACAACATAAGTATCACCACCACCACCATCATATCGCCACATTGCTCCCTGCATTGCAGCTCTTATCTCTTTCACAAAGATTGTACCAATTTCTAGATCTAAAAGGACCCTCAACGAAATAAGAAATCTTTTGTAAGTACATGTATACTCATCTGCGGTAAACTATCTTTATCGTCAGTTCATCAAAAACAAGCCCCCCCCCCCCCCCCTTCCAGTTTCCATTTCAGTCTTTGGGTATCATCTCATGGAATAAAAATGAAATTAAAAAATCGTCTGTTTCGTCTTCACCTCGCAGTGCAAATCCGGGTGTTGTTTCCAAGGGAAGCCACTCTCATCACATGGATTTCATCTTAAGCGGTAGTCTTCTCCATTTGGGAACCAAAACGGGGGTGACGTAATCCGAGGTTTTCCCTTATCCGAGGTGTGACGCTAAGCGAGGAATTCTAAATGGTACAAAGAAGGCTTTTGGTCGGGACCAGCAACCTGATTGATCTTATCAGAGGTGTGACCTTAAACGGTAGTGACGTTAAGCGAGGAGTACTGTAATTTCACTGTCATTTAACCTGTTAATATCAACAATAACGGAGCAGAAGATCTTTAACTATCACCGGTTGAACTGTGTCCTGCGTGCCCGCCTGAGCGGCACGAGTATTTGTAAGGGCATGTGCCTGTGCCTCGTGCCTGGACACCTGAGCGGAACGAGTAGGGCATGTGCCTGTGCCTCGTGCGTGGACACCTGAGCGGCACGAGCATTTGTAAAGACATGTGTGCCTCGTGCCGGGACACTTCTCATGCAAGTAACCGCTAGTATATGAACACTACTCATGCAGGTTATGTTAGGGATACAGTGAGTGCAGGCTATCACTCCCTCCTGAGACGTGCCACGAAGCGGAGCGGCTGGCGGAGACAGGTTCGAGTCCCACTGGTTGAAAGTGGTCTGGGACATGGGCAGGGACCAAGACACGCCTGCAAGATGGGTGTCTGGCTGAGCGCAGCGGTGTAAGACCCAAGGCTTTCAAGCTGCAAGAGCTGGCGTCCGGCTGTGGCTCCACAACGCTACGTAGGAGGTTCAGCGCTACCTCGACTATGGTCGCCCCAGGACTGTCATCCGTTATGCCAGTGGCAAATATGTAAAGACACTGTTGGCAACAGTGACAGGCTGTAACGCGCCAACTGTGCAATTTATGTTGTGTTGTATCTGTTCGTGCTACTAGTAGCTAGTTGTAGTAAATGTGAAAAAAAATGTTCATTGTTTTCGTGTAGAGTGTACGACTGAGTGCGTGTGTCTTGCTTGTATGTGCTGGTGCGTGTAATTGCGAGTGTATGAGTGTATGCTTGTGTGTGTGAGTATTCATGAACTCGGACACGCTAGAAGGTTCATGACAATCAGTGACATTTCAGATTAGAGGAGCTGTTTCGCCAAGCTGAAAACCGAATAGACTTATCTTTTTGTCACTTCTATTATCCGTCCATAGATACGAAAAAATTATATACTGACGTCCAAAAGAAACGCGAAAAATATCTTCCATCTTTCAATTCATTTTTTCCGGTATTAACAAAAGTTGCGTTATTTTTGGCACCCAGTATATCAAGACCGATGTTTGAGGGAAGCGTTCTGTGAATTTTACCGCATCAGCGCACTTGCAGTTCACGTGAAGCCCGAGTTAGCTGTGACACATTTCGTGTGCAGTTCAGCTGCATGTGCAAGCAAAGCACAAAAGCTGAGCAGTGAGTAGTGTTCACTGTCACTAGGGGATAAAAGGGCACAAAGATACAGGTTTCATCAGTCCCCCATTTGACGCTATCACGATGCCACGACTCACTTCTGCACAACGCGAAAGGGCCATTGGACGTCTGCAGTCTGGGGACACGCCAGAAGCCGTGGCTGCGACTTTCCAATGCCACATTTCCACCATTTATCGTCTCCAGCATCGGTTCGTGACAACTGGCGCTACTGCTGATGCCCAGCGGAGCGGCAGACCTCGAGTGACCACGCCAAGGCAAGATCGCCACATTTTCCGCATCCATGCTCAAGATCCCTTCAGAACAGGTGCAGAAACAGCCAGAACTGTTAGGATAGGGACACACCAGGCACCCATTTCTAGGCAAACGGCCAGCCGGCGACTGCCGTCCAGCCAGGGCACCCGTCCTCACCGTGCGCCATAGACAGGCACGCCTGCAGTGGGCGCAAGGCCACCTCAACTGGAACAATGTTCGCTGGCAGAACGTGCTTTTCAGCGATGAAAGCCGTTTCTGCATTGACCATGCCGACGGGCGTGTTCGGGTATGGAGAAGAAGAGGTGACCGCTATGCTGACAACTGTGTCGTGGAAAACAACGCCTGGGGCGGGCCCAGCCTCATGTTGTGGGGCGCCATCGGCCACAACCAGGTGCTGGGACCCGTCATCTTCCAAGGCCTGGGTCCTGGACGCGGCAACGGCATCACAGCGCAGCGGTACATGGACCAGGTGCTGCACCCTCATGTGCTGCCCTTTTTTCAGGCCCACGGGAACTGGGTTTTCCAGCACAACGCGCGCCCCCACACTGCCAGGGCTACCCAGGACCTCCTGCAGCGCTCGGGCATCGAGGTGATGCCTTGGCCAGCGTTATCTCCTGACATGAACCCTATTGAGCAATTTTGGGATTTGCTCCAGACACTGCTCAATAGGGTGGTCCCAAGGCCCACAACTGTCGCTGAACTTGATCGGGCCGCCCGGCAAGCATGGGCCAACATTCCCAGGGCAGCCAGCAACACGTTGGTCCGCTCAGTGACCCGCCACTGCCAGGCCGGCATCGATGCTAATGGGGGCCATACTCGCTATTGACTGTTCTGTTAAGCGCAAATGGCTCATCGTCACCGCAACCTTACTGTGTTATGGACAATACGTCAGTGTTGTGC
Source organism: Batillaria attramentaria (assembly GCA_018292915.2). NCBI lineage: Eukaryota > Metazoa > Mollusca > Gastropoda > Batillariidae > Batillaria > Batillaria attramentaria. Next base: position 456,676 of record JACVVK020000392.1, on the reverse strand, counting down.
TGTACAAAAAAATGGACATTATTAATGAAATTTGAATTTTGTTACGATTTTTTTCCATGAAACTAGACACTGTTTTTCGCGTTTCTTTTGGACGTCAGTATATTACGGACAACAACTGCATGTAGCCGGTCACAGTAGCGATGTACACGCACACCTTGACTACATGGATATGTGATAACCAATCCGTTTGAGTCAACTTCCGTTTTCTGTTCAGGGAGCAATGAGGGGACGTTATCAGTTCCAGGAACGCTATCAGTTCATAACAAATAAAACGAACATTCATAACATTAACGTCCACAACCAGACGGGAAGATCGTCGGATTTCGACCATCAGCAACAGCCGCGCGTTTGCGGCACAACGGAGCTATCACCACAGGTTTGAAGGTTTTTCTCATGCGCTGAGAAACCATCGCTGATCGTTTTTGATCTTCGTTGGCCAGCATGGACAAAGAAATAACCTACACTGACGGTGAGTTAACTCGAGCGTTGCTATACCGTACGGACTATCCAGTCTTCAATCTTTGTGCTTTCATAGTAGACCGTAATGCAGCCTGGGCAAGCAGACACTGAAAAGAAAGGGTGAAATAGAGGAGAAACAATATATAGATACACTGGGAAGGTGTGTGTGTGTGTGTGTGTGTGTGTGTGTGTGGGGGGGGGTTATCCCAATTTTGCTAGGAATCTTAGCCATGCTTGCTTTGACGAATACTGCTGTTGCCTACGCGGTTTCCAGCCGTATTTCATGATACAAGTACAGTAGTTGTGTGTGTGTGTGGGGAGGGGACATGTTCAGAGTAATAGCCATATATATATGAACTAGTATATTACGTATTTAGACGTGTGCGGTCTTGTATGTTTTGCCGGTCTTTTCACAGAGAAAGGGGGCCGGGCGAAAACAAAAATGCAGAAAATAAATACCCCCCCCCCCCCAACCCTTTGGCCTTTGCTTTGTGGATTTTCTTTCTTGGGGAGGGGGGGGGGGGGGGGCTTTGTTTTTGTTGTTGTGTTTGTCAAAAATTAATTGTTGCTGTTGCAAGTCCTTTTAAATACAGCGACCGGGGGGGGGGGGGGGGGGGTACGCACTAAACAGATTTTGCCGCTGTCGATATTAATCACTTATCTATTTGTACCATTTGTCTGGAAAAGACTATCTGCGTCAATCTCAAAAAAGGAATGGTGACAGTCCACTGATAATAAAAGTCGAAGTTGGGTTCCAAGAAAGACAAACCTAGGCCGTGAAATTGAGAGGTTCCAGTTAGCAGTCTTTGAGTCCCGCCTTAAACCGACACACACACGAGCTCTTGTGAGATGGGGCGCCACAAATACCCTTCATTATAATCATTATTATAGAACACGGCCTTTATCATTGACCGGCATTGTGAGCTCACCTGTATTTATCGCCCAGTAACATTATCTGTTTTACATGATAGCACGGGGTATGAATTATTGTGCTCAGAGAGGTAATCATATGTGTGTGCATGAATGCATGTCACAGTAGAAGGTGGCCCTGCTAAACCTTACGGTGTCTGGCATGTACAGCGACGGTATGTCACTCATGCTGTTTGCAGTCGACACTGACTGACAGGGTCCATACAGGTCATGGAATCCTGGAAAAGTCATGGAATTTGGAAATAGCTTTTTCAGGCCTGGAAAGTCATGAGATTATCTCAAGAGTCACGAAAAGTCGTGGAATTTCGGACTTTTTTTGAAGCTATTTTGAGCCCAACAGTGAAATGGTCAGCTTGATGATTACTCACAGGACTGATTGCCATAAATACCAACAAACTGCTTTCCCATAAGGCTAATGACTAACTCTGAACATTGGTCTTGCTGACTGTGATAACTTGGATAGGCTCATAATTTCTACCCTCGCGTGTGTCAGTGTGAAAGAGGGCGAGGAAGGTGTCATGGAAAACAGGAGAGCTGACCTGAAAAAGTCATGGAAAAGTCATGAATTTTTGAGACTGTGAACCTGTATGGACCCTGAGAACAAGAACTGATGTTAAGCTGTTTCAGTTGCCAACTGAAGGACGCGAAATATTGAGGAAAAACTTTTTATACAAAAATTTCAGTCGATTTCCAGGCTGAGAGATCAGTTGAGGTGATTTCAAGGGGGACAGAGTTCTGATGCGATTTTCTCCGACATCAAGATTTACGCTTATTCATACTTCCCCGCGGCATCTCGGTAACTAACCCACTCCTTTGCCAGCTTCGGTTGTTGGTTTCTTGTTTGACGTCTTAAGAGTCTTTTCCAGCCCGTTAGAGTGAAATCATAGACGGGTATGAGGTGGCGGTGAATGGGGGGGGGGGGGGGGGGGGGGGCGTTGGGGGGAGACGTAAAGCAATTATACAAAAACCAATCGTACAAACAAACAAAAAACAAATTACAAGTCAGCAACAACAAGGAACAACCAAAAGCCATGCTGTGTGTGTGTTTTGAGGGGGATTTGTGTTTGATAGTGTTTGGAAACTGTTTATCGATCTGATGGTATTATTGACTCCCCACCCCCATCCCCCTGATAGTCTCTGTGCTTGCGCGGCTCTCACCGCCCCCTCCTCCCCCCTCCCTTTCCAAGGCGCTTAGAGCTTTCCACAGGACAGGCGACATTAAAAAAAATCGTCGCCATTATTATTTTTTGTATTAAAACAACAACAACAACAACAACAACAAGGAAACTACAAACAACAGAAAAAATAAAGCAGTCACAAAGAAAAGCCCCCCCCCCCACCCCCACCCCAAAAAAGGAAGGGAAAAAACCCGAAGAAAGAGAGAAAGAAAAACTCCAGAAAAAACCCCCAACATACCCCCCCCCCCCCCCCACCACCACCAAAAAACAAACAAACAAATGTGGCAGAGTGTATGAAGTATGAATGTGGCAGAGTGACTGAAGAATGAATGAAGCAGAATGAATGAGCAGATGAGAGGAAGAGAGTTGGTGTTGTTTGGCAGTTGGTTTGTAGGCTGGTTGCCATGCAAAGGTGTAAATAGTACACGATATACTTGGTCACAGTTTAAGTTACAATAAATTATAAACGTTAGTAACATAAAATAAACAGATTCCTTTTAGTAACATGCATTTCAATTGTAAATATTTCATTAGTAGTAAACATAATTTATTAGTATTTAGTGCAGGAAAAAGTCTGTAGTCAATTAGAAATATTCTTGTGTAAATATAACTATATGTTGGATCAGTAACTAACTAGTAGTTAGTAAGTTTCATAGATTTTGGTTTAGTCTTTTCTAAAAGGGACATTATCAATATCATGCAGCCATAGTGGCCTGCAGTGTGTTTCCACATGAGCTTTAGTCACCCATTGTGACTACCTGGTATGTGTTATGTATGAACTGTACTCATTTCTTGAAACTGGTTTTTGAGATCAGTGTAGTCACTTTTTCACTGACTGTGAGCCTGCTATCACATGCTGTCCAGATTGTCCTGAGGCTGATCGCGAGTTTTTCACCTTTATCACACTGACTAAGGGTGTACTTCGTACTTCGTACTTCGTACTCCGTACTTTGTACTACATACTTCATACTACAGTGTGTACCTTCATACATACGTACGTGTCTCACTACGGAGACATACAGTTGCCTGTTGTAATAAAGAGCCCTGTACAAGCAAGCACGTTTCCTCGCTTCACTGGTTGACTGGCTGTTCACAGAGAACCCCAGTGGTGTGGTGTTCATATATACCCCCTACGCACCCACCCCGTAACACAAACAATCAAACAAACAAACGAAACAAAAACAAACAAACGACCCCCCCAAAAAACAACAACAACAACAACAACAACAACAAAAAAAACAAGGAGGAATGGCCCCGTCCTACAAAGTTGTTTCTCCAAATTTCATTTTATTTTCGTCTGTTTTGTTGTTATTGTTGCCGGTCCTCCCCTCTCCAAGTTCTTCCAATGACACTAGATCCTCTACGACCTCGACCGATTAGTCACGTGACTGAGGGTGGGGCCGGGTGGGGGGGAGAGAGAGACAGAGAGAGAGAGAGAGAGAGAGAGAGAGAGAGTTGGTGGGTGGGTGTTTAACGTCCTTTTCCAACACGTAAGGGTGATATCAAAGACGGGGCAACGAGAGAAAGGCCAGCACAAATATTTGGCCCAAGCCGGGATTCGAACTCTCGACCCGAGCATCGAAAGTCCAACGCTCTACCATTCGGCCACCCTGGCTCCCCAGAGAGAGAGAGAGAGAGAGATGATGATGATGATGATGAAACTTTATTTATCAACGGTAAAAGTTTTGACAGAAATTCGCCAGTTTGCAAACTTGCCGCTGCTAATACTACAGAGACTATCTACTACGGGGAAAAAAAAGGGAGCAAAATATAAAAGGTATTATGCACTAAACTACAAGAAACAAAACCATAGAGAAAATCGTCCATCAGGTCAAAACGCATTCACACACACGTACGACCTTTGTAAACACAAATCATTGATATAATACTGAATTGATGTAAAATAGAAAATCAAAATAACAGGTTGCCGCGTAACGTACGTTACGTGCGATCCATCAGGTACTGTTTGAGTGCACGCTTAAACGTAGAAGTAGATACATTTAGTTTCAGGTGTGAAGGGAGAGAATTCCATTGTAATGCTCCAGCGAAGGAAAGGCTTGTTTTGAATAAGTCAATACGGGGTAATGGTATATTCGAGGTCCTCTCATGCCGCTGATTTAAATTAAAAAGAGTTTCCAGATATGGTGGCATTGTCTCGTTGAAGATTTTATGTATGAATACACACTTATTGTAAGTAAGCTGGTGTTCAAGGCTAAGAATATTAAGTTTTTTAAATTTTTCGCTAGTTGGGAGAGGTTCTGGAAGAACCATTTTAACAGCTCTCTTGTAAAGCGAATTGAGTCTGGCCATGTGGACATCGCTGCACCCGTCCCAAACAGTGGAGGCATAAGTAACATGTGAGGTTATATGTGCGTTAAAGACCAACCCGGGTGGTATATTTTTTATGCAGATATCGGTAGATATAGTCAATTTGAACCCTCACTGTAAATTCCAGATTCCTAAACCAAACCGTTTATGAGTTATTTGGCGGTAAAGTTCGAGTTTTACACCTGTAATCAACAAGCACCGCGAAGCCTCGCTAACACGCGAGAACAACGTGTGACGTCAGTTTGGTGGCTTCCGGCAATCGCGCTGACTCTAGTCGTGCCTCAGGCTAAAAGCACGCGCAGAGAAAGCATTGCTTGTTGAGAGGAAAACTGACACACAGTTGTTTTATTCATGGCGTCTGACGATAACTATTCGTCCGATGAGCTTCATCAGTCATGCTCATCAAGCAGTTTTGAAGAGGAAACCGAGCCTGTGCTTCGAGCGGCTGTGATTGCGCCCTACATGTACGAACCGTCCGAGTCGGAAAGTTCGGACACTGATCCATGCGGCGAACAAAGTGCGGCAGACAGTACGAATGAAGAAAGACTTCACACCACTGCATGGTAAGCATCATCACTTTCGTTCACAGTTGCATCGACACTTACTGTTGTTCTGTTTGATACCAAAGTCTCTATCACGACTCTTCGGCACCTTTCTCAACGCGTGTCCCGTGTGCAGTGGTATGTTCAATGCCATGACTGAGATGTTTAACACATCTGTGTATGTGTGCTCGTTTTCAGGTGCACCTGTTCAAACTGTGGGCTAATGTCAACAGCTAAAGAAAGTGTGTGCTGCAGGGAAATCCCCCACATGAAGGACAGAATGACAGGCCTGGGTAATCCTGATGCGGCATCATGCATTTGTCATCATCCAGGATTCAAAACAGTCTGCCTGGATGTTGGGTGCTGGACACTGCCTATTACCAGTACAGGCAACAATACAAGGAAACTATTACTGATGTAAACAACGTGAGTTGTACTCATCGAAGTATAGATCTAGATCTAGACGTCTGTGGTTGTACTTCATGTAAATCACTGGCATAGGAACTTTCGGGGGGGGGGGGGGGGGGGGAGTAATCGCCTCCCCCATCTTAGACTGAGAATTTTAACCACCCCCACCCTGGGCAAAATTTAATATGTTCCTACGTCACTGTATATCACACTCAGTCAATCAAACCCAAAGCCAACACCCGTATGGAAATTCAGCGATCGTCAAATGCGCTCGCCCGCTCGCTTTCGCGACCAAATTTACCGTCGGCGAGTGAAAGCTCCGGTAGCGGTAGCCCGAATGGCGAGCAGGAATTCTGAGATGATTGATCTCATGAATCAGAACCTAGCAGCCACTCCCGTCAAGCAAAGACCCGTAGATATCTACGGTCTTTGCGTCAAGTGTTTAGCTTCTCTATCATCGATGTCGTCTGCTGTGCCAATGTGGGCCCACCATACAGTTTCCGCGCATGCGCTTCGGCTGCGGTATTTTCAAAACATCCCGTCTGCGATGCGAGCTTCCGGCAGACGCCATGTGGCGATTTGTGCCTGGTCTCGTGGCTCCTCCGCCGGCGAAAAAACCCAAACTGAGATGACAAGCAAAAGTACGAAGCCAAAAGAGAAAGGAAGTTTCTGGAAAAGTGGAAGACCAGGAAAGATGGCACTCCAAGACAGTGGCTCGTCTATGACGAAGACAATAACCACATGGTTTGCAGTTACTGCACATTATTTTCATCCGACAAAACCACCGAGTTTGTTCAGTTTCCAAAGTGTTATTGAAAATAGATGTTCAAAAGTATCTGTATACCATGTAACAACGAGAAACTGAAAATAGAAACAATCCGTTTGATTTGATATGTGGTTAAAAAAAATGACATCCCCCCCCCCCTTCCTCACCCATTCACCCACCCACCACCAACGCTTCAAAAATGCTGAAATGACAAACTCAAGGTCCCATATAGACTACAGTACTAAAACCTGTATTTGCGATTCGGGCTACCAGAATTTTTTTCGGGCTACCAGTTTTGTTCAGGGCGGTAGCCCGATTGGCTACCATGGTCCTCACACATTTGACGATCGCTGGAAATTATGAACATAACCGAGTTTATTTGGTGTTTCATTTGTTTCAGCAACTAATGCCATACAGAGTACTTTAAAATGACAATTTCATCAAACTACATGTACAAAGAAAATATATAACTTCTCTTTTCCCTGTTCATACAGCCGTTACAGATACACTGCATACAGGCAGCTGGTGCGGTTTGTGTGGGGCTACCTTGGGAAAGACATCAGGGTTACACTCCCATCATGTGCTGTGACTGCATCAGAAAGAGATTCCCCAGTGCAGATGGTACCTACACAGGCTACCTGGAACCTGAGGTGAAATAGGTATGGCTGTCATTTATGGTGTGTGTGTGTGTGTGTGTACATACACATTTGCATGTATTATGAAGGCCTAAGCACTGTCAATCATACCACTATTACCAAGTACATGTAACATTCAAAACAAATGTTGCTACACTGTTTTATCATCAAAGATTCAAACGCGCTTGTCTAACTATTACACTGATTTCCTGATGTACTATTTTCCTCTCAAAATTATCTTTAAAAATAGTGCACTAGCTTTCAGGCTTATGTATTGTCGGAAATGGTACATCTTTTCTGTTGACTGATAATAATCTCTAAAGCATTGAGTGGTTTGAACAAGAATAATTAAGAAGTGAGGTGATCCATTCTGTGCACTAGTACCGCATGAATGCTCCGATATACTTGCCGACAGCCTAATCAGAACCTAATTTAAAGTTTGAAAGCAAAACAGGCCCATTTCACTGTGAATGACAATGCTGCAGATCCACTGTTCAAAGCTTCACTCAGTTGAACAAAGTAACTGGCAACTGCTAAGACAGTCATGTTGCATTGTGACTGGGAGGTTTTCCAACAGGGAGGTGGTGTATGAGTTCCTGAAGATATTTAGCCACAAAGTTAGAAATTTTTTTTTATAGTGCTCTCACAATCATTATGTGTATAAAAAATTTCAAGAACTTGTATGCACTGCCTGTGCAGGTGTCAGTGTGCAAATTGCTCTCCCATGCCAACTGCAAAAGAAAGCCGGTGCTGCATGGAAATTTCACAGATGAGTGCAGTCATGTCTGCAGAGGGGGTGGAATGCACATGTCAGCATCCGGGGTTTGATGCTGTATGCCTGAACATTTGGATGCTAAATGTGGCATACTACAGGTATCACCAACATTACAAGGAAGAGATAACAGACATTGATCAACAAGTAAGTAAAACTTCCATGACTGTTTCTTTTTCATTCTGTTTAAAATGGAAGATAATGTACATACGTGCTCACACTAGTTGTCATATATTTTCAGTCTCAGAGTCAAACTGAATCTTTAGTATCTCCTGACACAAGTTTTGTGCATTAAGACACAGCCTTATCTGCAAACCAACACTGAGTAGATCACCAGAAGGGCTGCACTTGCAAATAAGTTATAAAAAAAAGTTGAACATGTACTTTATGAAAGTGACAAAGAATGTACAAGAATGGCAATATGTTTCCTCGTTCAACCGAATGTAAGGTGTCACATCTTGAAGTTGAAAGTAACTGGAGATGTTAAAGCTGCATGTACACGTCGCATACTTCATCATGGTCTTATCTCATAGGACATACTGAGTAAAAGTACATGCGGTAGTGACAGAGGCTGGTAAGTATATTATCAACAAAGGTCTAGATTCTTTTACTTTAAGAATCTAGAGAGATGAGCCTGGGTGGCTTCTGCTTTGGGCGCAGATGTTCATAGTCCACACAAAGCGGAGGAGGAGCGTGTGTGGCTTCATGTTCCTTCAGCAGTTCCTTGATCTCCCTGATGCTGTAGACCGATGCTAATTCCACAACCTGCTCCTGCAGTTCATCAACATATCCTGAAAAGAAATGCAGACAGATGACATAAGCACCCCGATTGCATATGATAAAATGTTGATGTCTCAAAAAATTGTATTAATTAACAAAAAGAAAAAAGTGACCCCCCCCCCCCCCCCCCCCCCCCCCCCCCCCCCCCAAAAAAAAAAAAAAAACGAAAAAGAAAAAAAAAAAACATAATAAATAAAGAAATAAATAAAAAGAAAAGTAACAAAGAAATTATATGAACATTAGTCACTTCATATTAACAGGGTGGAGGTGGATGGATATATAATTATATACTGTACCATAGGTGCAGCTGATCTTGACTGGCTCCAGTGCAAAGGACTTTCTTGCTTTCTTGAAGGCCACACGGAAGCGTGGTGTCCCATCCAGTCTGGTCGCCTGTTTCCTCTCGTTATTTTTTGTTAAAGTGTAGTGCAGCCAGCACATTTCTGAAACAGGAAGTGGCGAAATATCTTTTGTGAATGAGCCTTCCTTGTATGAGATTTACGCTTACCCTGTAGGAGAGGGTCTTAATCATACTGTAATTGGAAGAATAGAAAATTCACTATAATACCAAAGCAGCTTAAAATGCATGTGACGAGTCATAACTTGTGGAACTGCTGACCTGTGAAGAATGCCAGAGTATGAGAACCCATACATCTTTGGGGCAAAGTGGTTCAGTACCGAGTGGAACCCTTCAATGGATGCTGTCTGGGGTCCAGTTGACAACATGGGGACATCCTTCATCATCTGACGGGACTCCAGAATGTCTGTCAGTTTAGCAGACAGTTTTGTACCTGGAATTTTAAAACAGAAAATGGACTGATTATTCACACCCAAGTAATTACTAATACTAATGCTGACTTACTCAGTGACACTGACAGATTGAACTTGGTTAGGCATCCTGAGAATTTTAAGCCTCTTTTCAAGGACTTCAGAACAAGCCATGAAACAGACCTGCTTTTATCCAATTCTTGTTTCTCTCTTCTCCTTCCAGGTCTGGATGCTGGCACCGCGGGAACTTTGCTCCCTTGTGCTGGTGCTTGTTGTGGAGGTGTGTGGAGGTGTGTGGAGGTGATTGGACAGCGAGCACCATTTCTCCAGCATCAGCTGTCCATCTGCGTTTGGTGTTGAAACTGCAACCCAGTAGAGGTGATTGCAGATGTACTTGATCCACTGCTGGAGTGCACCACATTCCTTCTCACATGCCAGCTTCAGCAGTTTCTTCTTTAAACCTGCAAGGGGAAAAATGTATTCACCAATGTGCAACTAAAATACGACAGGGTGGGTGGGTGTGTGTTTGGGGGTTTAACGTCCTTTTCCACCACATAGGGTGATATCAAAGACGGGGCAACGATGAAAAAGCCAGCACAAATATTTGGCCCCAGCGGGGATCGAACTCACGACCCGAGCATTAGAGGTCCAACACTCTACCATTCGACCACCCCGGCTCCCCTAAAATACGACAGAAACAGACAACACAGACATTACCTTTGTTTATAACACTCATTTTTTTTCTTCTGTTTTTGGTACATATACATGCCACAAACATGCACACACTCACAACATACACACACATTCCATCTGAGCAACAGCTACACATCACAATCATTATAATCACCAAGGGAAGCAACTTGCTTTATACATGTACCTAATTATGATGCAGTTATGTTACACACAGGTTTGGTCTCATCAACATAGTACACGGATAGCCACACACCTGCGTGCAAGTAGGATACACTTACAGATGGAGATAGACATAAGGGAGGGGGTAGGTCAGGGTAGGTTGGGGCAAATGTGCGTACCACAGTATGTCAAAGTTGTGTGGTTCTCAAGCTGAGATTAGACATGTATATGGTTGCCAGATTTTTTTTTAATGTAGGAAAATTTGCAGATAATAAATGCACATTTTTTTTCTGCCACATATCTTTGTTTCATTCATTGTTAAAAGGCAGCAATTTTGGGGATCTGCTCCTGCAGCCTGCATCTATAGATAAAAAATTTTGCTGTCAGGAGAATCGAATCAAATCTTTAGTGTCCGACAATATTACATGTACTGTCTTGTAACTAATAGCCTTCTTTCCGAATTTGTCAGCCTGAATTATAAATAAATCGGGTTTCTTTCCATGGTTTTCTTTGTTATGTGTTTGTATCAGAGTCTATGCATTCCCTGCAAACTACAGAAATACACTAATCCTGGCAATAACAATATTAAGATACTTGCATGGGGTTACACACCTTTCACAACGTGCCACACATCGAAAGAATGCTGAGTTCCTTGCATGTGCTCGCGTACCCACTTGATAATGGAAGGGTGGCGGTCGGTGACCAGCTGCCCAACTGTCAGACCAGCATCTGCCAAGGATTGAATGCTGTCCTGCAGGCCCTTTAACTCCATTTTAACGCTGCCGCCTGCAACGTTGCTCTGGAAAATAGGACTGAGTATGACTGGCAGATACTTGAAGCTTACACAGCACTTGCTATTGCACATGTTACAAGCATTTCCAATATGACAGCCATCCCATTGTAACCCCATAAATTTAAGCCAGGCTTTTTTCTCACCCAAATAGACAAAGGTTAGAACAGACTTTGCACAAAGCATTATTGCTGTATTAGTGTATACAAAGCACACTGAATATGAAAAGATGATTTAGTAAGTATGAGTGAGAAAGAAACTGACCTGTACCAGCTGGACGTCCACCACTTTCATGATGTCCATGTCCAGCAGACTGTAGGTGCCAAATTTGGCTGAATGACCAGGTGTATCAGCTCGGCCATCACCACCAAGCACCAAAGGCTGGCACCGCTCCCTCATAAAGGTGATATACTCATTGCGGAAACGATGCCACACCATGTCAATGGAAGGCTGAAAGATAAGGGAAAAAAGACAGGGTGTCTTCATGCCTACAGGCCAACAGAACACTTGCTAAACTGACTGTAAAGCTGGGTGCGACAACCTGAAACTGGTATTAGTATTAATACTAATAGTAGTACGTTGATAGCTTTGATTTACAGAGAAAAAGTTGCATGCTGGTAGGCTCTCTCTCTCTTTTATAGAAAGGACAGAAAGGCCCATGTTTGGCTCCGTCCTAATGTGTAAACAGTAAAATACTCACACACACAAATGCGCTTTGGTGATCAAAAAATGCATCATCTGAGATGGCTGCAACATTAAAGTGGTGAAGAAACCTGAACACCTTTGAGGGAAGTGCACCTGGAGACAAAGAAATGCATTCAATACAGAGCTAACAAAAAAACCACAACTGATAACAAAGTGTACAATCTTGCTGGCGACAGTGTATGTGGCGGAGTTAGCGGCAATGTATGCAGCGTGCGGTATCTTTGATGAAAAAGGTTCAAAAGACTGTAACAGTCACATCCAGTAATGATGCTCAGCAAAGTTGGCCGCCTAACCCAAAACTGTTGTGGAGAAGAAAAGAAACAGCAATTGCATGAAAGTTTACAAATTACAGTTATTTGTTAAACAGTGACTTAGTAGGCCACGTACTGCACACTACATACTCTGTCACCAGTAATACTGTATGCTTTGAACGGTATCACTTCATGTATACAACAATGACCATTTCAGCATTAGTAGAAATTCAAGCAGCTGTTTGTAATCAGGAACAGTTGCATGCTTCAGGATGTTATAAAATGTAATAAAAATTTACCTGAGAACAGTATGCTGGAAGACATCAGGAGATTACCAGCTGGTATATCCTTTATGAAAGGCTGGCTGTCCCATGTGTGGCTCTTTTCTCTGCAGCCAGCATTTGAGCACTCTTGCTCAATGCGAACAAAGGAGCCTTTCACATGCCTCACAGATGGAAGGGCTACTTGTCCACATGCAAAACAGTGCTCAAACAACTGCAATAGTTGTGTTTGGAACACAATAAACTTCCGCTCCTTTGGCAGTATCTCTGGCAAGGGACTGCAAGAGTGCATTAATAATATAAAATATACTACATGTAATATATATATATATATAAAATAAGAAATATTTAAAAAAATTGACTAAGAAAGTAAGAATGAAATGCTGCTAATGAAGGCACTTAAAAACAACATGCACTAAGGCAAGGACAAAAATAAGTGTTTAGTACACAATATTCAGTCACTAACATATATACCACCATCCCACATTAACACAGAAATCATATAGTCAATTAATTAGACACAAATGATGTTACAAACACGCTTTTATGTACAAACAACAATAAATATTAAAATATACACACACAATCACATTTCCCTTGAAACCTTAAAAGCGATGCAAAGTGAAAAGAATACTCACATAGTACTGGGATCATCAAACTCCTCTTCACTCTCTTCCTCCATCGGAGACCACTCAGGATCACACATGCCTGCCTTTACGGGTGTCAAAGCTGGTGTCACTGTGGCACTGCTCGCTTTATCATCCTGACTAGTTGGTAAGGCATGCTGGTATCCTGTCTCCAAAGTCAACTGACACTGTGTACTGGTTGATTTCCTGCTCTCACTATATGTCTGCACACCTGTAATGTACAGATAAGGCAAAGAATGAACCATTTCCCTTACCCACTAATTACTATGACATAGTTCAAAAGCATACTTACACCAACACATGATCACTTCATCATGCAAACACATGGGTACATACAGGCAGTAGATGGCAAACTCACAAAAGAGCAAAGAACTGAAAAGGCAAATTACAAACCTTTGTGCCTCATAGGAGGGTCCACCTGTGTCCCCTTGCTGCAATTCTTCACAGGCATCTTAGGCTACAGTAAACAAGGAAAAAGTACGTCAGAATTAATTTACACTGTTGTGTTAAACTCATGAAAAGTTGTGGAGATATCAACACAAAAGAGGTAATACACCAACGCAAAACAGAATTAGATGCACACACACACGTGCACGCACACGCAGATACGGTACTGTAAGTAAATAATTATATATAATTATGGTAATATAACATTCTTATATGGCGCAGTATCCCCAAGAAGTGAGCTCAACGCGCTTTACAATTTCTGACTAAACTAATAAAATTGATAACTCATACTGTCATCACACACACACACACACACACACCCTGCCATTCCACCAGCAAAAGGGCTCAGGATGGGTCAAGGTCAGTTGAGAAACTAGTTATAGGATAATCTGAACAGGAAGGTTTGAGAGTGATGCATTATTAAGTGAAAATAAGACGCTGAGAATGGACTTACAATCAGTGTCATAGTGTTCTGTGTCTCCACTGTCCTGTTTTCTTCTTTTCTTTCTTCTTCTTTTTCCTCCTCATTGTCACTGACTGCAAGTATCTCCTTGATAACCTAAAGCAATAAAGTGAGTACACTTACTTTCATTTTCAGCAAAGTTTCAGTTTATGTCCCTATCTCAGTATAGATCTGTGCACTGATGACATTGCCGGTATTCAATTTTGTCATGCAATGTACACTATATACATTACAATTTTCTTGTTGGTTTGCCTACAACTGAATCTTTCATAATCTAACAAAATAATTACATAGAAATATATTAAGTTACATGTACATGTCAAATGCACATTAATTTTAGGAACACAGCAGCCGTGCATTCAAGGGGCATAAAATGCTGAAACAGTGATTAGCATGTATGAACTACATTTTTATACGTACTCGCTGGTGTTCCCGTTTAGCGTATGCTGTCCGAGGTTTCAATGTAACTGGCTGGACTGTGCAGGAAACCAACGGCCTCTTTCGTGTGGTGGTCACCACCGTACATGTTGTCTGTGACTGTGATGCCACGGAAGTCACGGTTGAGTCAGTACCGATGGTCGACCCATTCGTGCTGGTTGCCGGCGTGAAACACTTTTGGATGGTCGGTACCGATCCAGGAAGCAAATCCTTTTTGGTCACACGGATTCCCATCTCGGGTAATCTTGAAGAATAGTATACGAAATTCTGGGAGCTATTTGCACGCACTTTTTCGGGTGCTTTCGGATCTGCTCGATGCAAAGAGACGTTAGACACTCTGACCTGCTCACTCTGACCTCTCCTTCCCCACCAACATGCACAAAATATCCTGAAATGACTGCCGACCGCAGCCGAGCAGTCATCTCCCCGCCATTTTGATTTCTGATCCGAGTGTCGTTTCTCCGGTCGTCAGGCGACACGCGAATAGGAAAGGGCCTGTGATCGAATGAATGAATGTGCTTCGCCGTTGATTCATCGTGTACACTGACACAGAGCAGAGACACACATCTAACGTGCATGCAAATAGCTCCCAGAATTTCGTATACTATTCTTCAAGATTACCCCCATCTCTTCCCTCAGCCTGTACTGCAGTGGGTAACAGTCTGCTGAGAAGTGTTTTTCGCAAATGACACTGTTAGCTGTCGGAGCTGTGAAGTCGGCTCGGCATGTCTTCACAAAATTTATCCACTGCCGCCGTAGTGATGGATTTGTCGGGAAGCCGTGGATACTAACCCCATCGGAGTTTTTGTTGCAGCACTCTGCTACACAACAACTCTTCCCGGTCCGTTTCCTTTTGAACTTCGGCGAGTCAGTATTCGCGTCTTGAAAATACGTGTGGTCGTCCCAGTGGTCGGCCATATTGCTAAGCACCAAACTGACGTCACATCCGGGTTCATGGCCCAGCTCGGTTTCAACAGGTGAACGAACAAGGTTTTTGCTAATATTACGGTCGTATAACCGTTTTTTTTTAAAAAATCAATTGGGGGGGGGGGGGTTAAGTTTAGCATACAAATTAGTATTTCTCCTCAGAAAATAGTGCACCTCTCGGGTTGGTCTTTAAAAAACAGCTTTCGGCTATGGATATCAGTTATGTGCCTTAGCTGAGAAAATAAATATACGTTTTTCGAAAGAGTTTTACACAGTGCATTTATTTGGGCCTCCCATTTCAGCTGATCGTCAACAATGACACCTAAAAATCGATGGTTTGTAACTTGCTGAACCGGCTGGCCGTTCAGACAAAGGTTTAATGGGGACAGATGGCGCTGATGTTTTTGCCGCGTTGTGACTAGCGACTAGAGAGAGAGAGAGAGACGTCAGTTCCGTGAACTAAATATTAATTTTGACGTCAGCCTCAGACAGAGAGAGAGAGATGACGTCAATTCCGCGAACTAAACATTTTCACGTCAGCCTCTAGCACTGCCATCGTCTGAGGAAGCTTGTTTATGTCTTGTGATTTCCCTGTTGGCTTTGTGGCTTCCCCGACTGAATTATTTTTCACATGAAATCTGGAAGATCTAGAGGGCTGGTGAAATGTCGGAGGCAGTGACGATACTTGCTTATTTTGTCTGTGAACTAAGCGTTTGACGTCAGCTTCACACTGGTGGTATGACAGATGATGCTTGTGCATGTCTTGTGATTTCCCTGTTGCTTTTGTGACTTCCCTGGCTGAATTAATTTTTACATAAAATCGGGAAGATCTAGAGGGCTGGTGAAACAGGGACTAGAATACCTTGGATTGTACTTATGAAATCGCAAATTTGGAACTCTTTTGACCGGTGCTTCTCGCAGAAACTTGAAAAAGTTATGTTTATCTAAAAGTTCAGTTATTCTAAATGCTAAAGCTATAATAGTGCAGTAGTTCCTGTCATATGTGCAGTTGTCACACTAGACAAAAACGCCGGGATGATAAGTAATTTGCAGTAGTCTTTTCATAGATATTTGATCTTATGTGCAAACCACCCCTACCTCGGAAATATTTTTATTACACAAAACCAGACAGAGCTACAGAGCTGTAGCACAAATACAGGCAGTGTGATTGGGTGCACTTCCAAAGTCTAGAAAATGAAGGAATTTGAACAACTTTTTCGAAAAAATTCGTAACATGACCGATTTTTAAAAAATCGGCGATAACTCTTCTGAAAATGCGGCAGGCTAAAAATCGTGAAAGGTAGCTCTGGAGAAGGTGATTTCCCATTTTATCTCAAAGTAAAAAGGCCTCCATCGAGGTGGTTTAGGAGATAGCCATCATTACATCCGTCCACACACACACACACACACACACACACACACACACACACACACACACACACACACACACACACACACACACACACAAACACACACACACACACAAAAACAACAGACAAACAAACAAAGAAAAACAAAAAAAACCCAAGACCCCCCCCCCCCCCCAAACAACAAGAAACCCCCAACAAACAAACCAAAGAAAACCCCACAACAACATCAACAAAACCAGCCAAATCAAACCGAGATGACTCGTCTCGTGCTTTACAGAGCAGCAGAGGTGGCGACTGTGGCAAGTGGAGGAAGACACGCAGCGCGAGCAATGCTATGGCCAAGTCAACCAGTTCCCAAACCTGTTCGCCATCAGGCGCTCGTTTCAAGTCAGGCACAGGAACCAAAGACTGCTGGAAAGGCAGCGCCAGGAGGCTGAGGCTGGCTGGTTCCAGTACCAACTGGAGCGTGACCGATGCCAGAACCTCATCGTCTTTCTGCTCTTTCTGCTCGACCGCAAGGAGGAAGCTGTAGTTCTCTGCGAGAAGCTGCTGGCTGGCAACGAGACGTCTATCATCACGCTGACCAGTCTGGCCGTGCTGCAGTGGGAGACGGGTCGGAGAGAAGACAGTTACAAGACCATCCGCGTCCTGCAGGCATTGCGCGACGCGCCCAACTTCCAGTACCTGCAGGCTGTAGCCGTGGCCGAGAAGGGGTACGTCTTCATATCCCACGGCCCTAAGTACTTTCTCAAAGCCATCGACATGTTTGAGGAGGCGATCGCCAAGAGCCCTGACGGATCGGACGTCTACCTTTGGAAGTACGACCTTGCTCTGGCCATCAGGCGAAATTTCAACGTGTTCGCTTACGCCGAGCATTCACGTCTGTCTGCGCCTTGGCTGGCACGCAGAGCGGTGGAGCTGCTGAATGACACGAGCACCCACTGCCCCAACGGCCTGTACCGCGCGAGAAGCCTCGTGGAGCTGGCCAGCCTGGTGTCAGCTATAAACTCCTTCAAACGCGTGTGCAGAGAAGCCGACAGGAGGGAGATCGCTCAGCTGCGCCTGGACGACCACATGAGTATCCTGCGGCAAGCTCTGGACACCCCAGAGGGACAAGAGGACAGCTACGTGCTCCGTGTTGCCGGCCGGTTCTACGGGATGGCAAAGCAGTTTGACACGGCCATCGACTGCCTCCTCAAGTCACGACAGAAGAGGGACGAAGGCATCGTGAACCAGCTGCTGGCGAAAACAACCTTGTCTCACTACAAATGGAAGCGCCACAGAGGCGGGGCGAGAAGTCAGGACAGAGGTCGGCAGTCGTTCGGTCGCTCTCCTGGCAGGGGTCGTTCCGGCTGGGGTCGTTCCGGCAGGGGGTACCGAGGAGGTCGAGGAGGAGGTGCCTATGTAAGTCTCTTTTGTGATACATGTATCTGAGATTTTTTTTGTAATCAATTGGAATGAAAGCGTCACAAGTGTTGGAGCTAGACCACGGGGGAAAAAAGAAAAAAGAAAAGAAAAAAAGAAAAGAAAAGAAAGAAAGAAAGAACAGAACAGAACAAAAAACACACAGAAAGCAGATACCTTCAGAGTAAAATAACCCGTTGTCATGCTGAGATGGTATCGTCAGGTTTAAGACCAGACTCTGTGCGTGCGTGCGTGCATGCGTGCGTGCGTGCGTGTGTGCGTGCGTGTGTGTGTGTGTGTGTGTGTGTGTGTGTGTGTGTGTGTGTGTGTGTGTGTGTGTGTGTGTGTGTGCTTAGCAGGCCCAGTCGTCCTTCCAGCCTCAGGAGAGACAGCAATCAGGCGGAGGCTGGCGAAGAGAAGAGCCGCGCGGTTTCACATCGTCCAGGGACAACCCTTTGAGAAAGCTGCTGAAATCTGCAGCTGAAATCTACGACCACTACGACCCTGAAGACCCTGACGTGAAGCAGGCCGAGTTCTTCTACATCAGGGCCTTGGAATGTGACCCTTATAACCACGGCGCAGTGTACGACACGGGCCTTCTCTACCAGGGCATGGACAAGCCTGAGATGGCGCTAGGTTACTTTCAGCAGACCGTCGCTAGCAGCGACCCTCTCATCGGCTCTCTGCAGGTAGCCCTTTGATTTCTACACATGTCAGACAGCACTCTTCCTTCACACACACACACACACACACACACACACACACACACACACACACACACACACACACACACACACACACACACACATTCCAAGTAGACAATGCATGGTTTCCAGAAGCCAGATATGACTGTCTACAAGCTGCATGCAAAACAACAAAACCTTGGAAGCGCAATTTAATTTTTGCTAATTTATTGATGCGGCGTTCTTGCCAACCCTACATACTTAAAAGGTTGAAACTTATGCACTCATTCAAGCGCTTCACATACCCGAGGATATAGTTAAAAATAGGTCACCCCAAGTCAAGTCTACTGTTTTTCGACACACGAAGCACGCCTCTTTTTCACTGTTAAGAACTCTTAAAAAGTCGAGGCGGGGGTGGGGTGGGTATTCGGGGTTTAACGTCCTTTTCCACCATATACGGGTGATATCAAAGACGGGGCAACGATAAAAAAGCCAGCACAAATATTTGGCCCCCAGACACAGAGACAGCCGTCAACATGCCGTCATCTCCCGAACCTAGTTCATTTGAATTGCCCTCTGTGGTCAAAGAATACAAATGCACGAAGCCTCGAAATGCCTGTGTATTCCCTATTAGGCTCAGGCATAAAATATTAGTCACCCCTAAAAATGCTTCAAACAAGCTAGAAAGAAAAATTACCATGACAGACTATTCAAGGGTACTATTCAAGTCTTCTTTCCGCTCAGGCCTCACTGGAGTAAAGCTAGTCTACTTTCTGTTTAGACCAGAAAGCCAGTTCACCGAAATCCACTCATGACACCTTTGCCTCTCTTGCGCGCAAAAAGTCCCAGCTCCACTGGCAACTTACCTCCTCTTGCTGCCCCCTGGCACGCACCTTGCCCTACCAAATACAAAAAAATCACGCTTTTTACGTGACGACAAAAATCCCGCATTTACCGGCCCCCGTAGTGTAGTGGTTAGCACTTCGGACCATGGACCGGGAGACCCGGGTTCGAGTCGCAGCCGAGGCAAGCGGGATTTTTCCTACCTAGGTCGGCTCCTACCCAGAGCGGGTGTGCTATGGACCCAATGGGGAGGCTGTTGCCACACAGCCGAGTTTCACCCACTTTACGGGTGCGACTTTGGGGGTGCTTCCCTTGGTATGACACGTCTTATGATGTGGATGATTACACGGCCGGCACCACAGGTGCCGTAGTTCCCGGGCCTGGTTTATGCCGGGATATTTATGACAGGAAGCGTGGAATGCGGCCCTGTCCCGCAGTCCCAAACCACGCGGATCTCCATAGCAGCATCTTACCATCAACCTCATCACCATCATCATGCATAATAAAAATTGTCCCAGCTTCCGAGCCCTCCGTGGATTCTACCCAATACCTGGGAGGAACACCACTGGAGCTGGCAAAGAGTTGGGGCAGCAAAAAAAAAAAAAAATCAAAAAATCCACGCATTTTCGTGACGACAAAAAATCTAGCACACTCGCAAAACAGGGTCCCCCAAATAAACACTGCACTTGGCCCCACGCTCAGTTTGTGTCCTTACGCCTGTGACCCACAGCTCGTGAACAACTACGAGCAGGCGGGGCTGTGCCTGCTGGAGATGAGCGAGCAAGCGGAGCGAGGTCCGGACGAGAAGAGGCAGCTGGTTGCCAGGGCCGAGGAGATGCTGAAGGGATGCGTGAGGGAGTGCAGACAAGCGGTGGTCCATCTGCCCAAGATCGGCGCCAAACGCACTCATCTTTGGGAGTCCTACTCCAGACTGCGATGGAACCTGAATAGGGTGGGTTGGTGGGTTGAATGTTTAAAGGGGACCAGTGATGTGAGAGAATGCACACAACCGGGCAGGGTGTTCCACCTGTCCAAGATGGGCGGCAAACGGCGATCCTTGCAAATAGTGTAACACTGCACGTTAGAAACAAAGGTTCAAATGACCATGAGTCCATGAAGCATAAATCTCTGAAAAACCCATACAAAAACCTGCAATTTTGGTTGAAATCTTCAGATCACAAAGCGCCACTTCAAGCCACTATTATGCAATCTGCAGCTGTCTCGGGCCTAGCGGGGAGGGCCAACGCATTGCGTAATAGTGGGTGGGTGGGTGTTTGGGGGTTTAACGTCCTTTTCCACCACAAAGTTGCGTAATAGTGGCTTGAAGTGGCTCCTACTGGTCTGCAGTGGCTTGTTCTTTTTAACCGGTAGTATCATATAGCGTGGCAGCAGGCGGCCGGGGGCGGGCTTTTAGCACTGAACCATTGACGTAGGTGTAAAGATATTGACACCTTCCTGTGCTCTAGCAACACGAGTTCTTTCTCCCTACTGCAGTTTGTGACCGGGGCTGTCGGTGGTCTAGTGGTTAAGAGAGTTGCCACCAATGCGAGACTCGGGGCAAAGAATTTTTCCTTCTCGTATGTGGCACCGTTCATTCGGGCCGATCGTCGGGGGTTCTCTCCGGGTACTCCGGCTTCCTCCCCCCCTCTGCTTTGGAAATGTTGAGCCCACCAAATTTGAAAAATAAATGCAATTCTAAATTCCGAAATTGAAATAGCTGAGCTGACCCTTCACACCACGTGATTGTAATGTGTTTATGTCCAGTGTGTGAGAGAATGCGTGTGATTCACGTGAGCGTGGGCTTTGGGTTCAGTTCGCGGCGCTTTAAGCCGATTCATGAAATTGGGTAAGGCGCCTATACAATACTCATTATTATTATTATTATTGTTTTATGATGAAGGGAAGCGGTGACTCCGGGACCTATCAGCTGGAGAAGAAGGCCGGAGTGCACCAGCTTCTGAGCGAGTACCTGGAGGGTCTGCAGGTGTATCAGGACGTCTTCCGCCTGGGCAGAACTGTGCACGACAGAAAGGACGACCTCCTCAAGCTCCTCGGCAACTACATCAGGTGATCATATCTGACCGTTCTGAAAAGCTTATGACTTAGACTGACAAGAGAGTTTTCTTTCGTTTAAAAGCAGCCTCTTCAAATATCTATCAGCCAACAAATAACAGTCATAAAAATAGTTACCACACGTTCACATAAATATGGACATACTAGTTCATACATGCGATAATATTGTGTGTGTGTGTGAGTGTGTGTGTGTGTGTGTGTGTGTGTGTGTGTGTGTGTGTGTGTGTGTGTGTGTGTGTGTGTGTGTGAAGTTTCTTGTTCCAGGTTTACGTATGTTCGATCATTTGGCTTTTTTTTGTTAAGTTGTTTGTTCTTAAAAACGGCAAGTTTGAAAATTGGTTGCAAGACCAAAACTTCCACCGTTTTCAAATAAAGTTATTTCAATTTCAATTTCAATTTCATGATACCCCCCCCCCCCTTCTTCTTTATTGTAATAGTGCGTTTGGGAACTATAGTCACATTGCTCTTTTCTTATTCTGTAGTTACATGCATCAGCAGGTGGACACATGCATAAGTACATGAAAATGATAATGACGATAGCACGTGTACTGATGATAGCAAAGGTGTCACTGGGCATTGAGCACATGATAACAGCACAAGATAATTTTCCACTTTATCAAACCTACGCTTGTGAATTCAACTATTGAGTAATACAGACTGACCAGGTTTATTTTTTTTCTTTCTTCCAACGGCTGACCGAGTTTTCATGCTTAGGATCTGTTCTTTCCCGCCTTTTTCTTTTTCGATCAGTGATATAAGTTGTTTTTCAAGCAAGTCACCATAGGGCAATCTTTTTATCAGCAAGCCTCGAAAGAAATTCGTATCGTTTAGTCTCCAAAAAAATCATAGACTAAACGACAAAAATTTCTTTCCAGACTTTCTGATAAAAACGATTGCCCTATGGCTATGGTGACTTGGTTTATTATCCCGCTTTAGAGGTCCTTTTACATACGTCACTTCCTATATTTCAGTTTGAACCGTGAGAACGAGGCCAAATTTGTCTTCGACCTCTTCTTGAGCTCGGACAAGCAACACGTCATCCTCGATGGGACTGATGACGTATCAGTCCGTCTGCGCCAGGCGGCTGTTGACGTGTACGTCAGGTCGGCCCGTCATGCACTGCGGTCAAAGCTAATGAGGGACGCGCGTCTCTGCTTCCAAGCTGCACTGCTTATCAGGGGCCTAATCAAGGGAGACAAGCCGGGCGCGTTGGATGACGACGATGTCAGCGACCAAGGTCCGGCAGCAGAAGAAGAACAGGAACAGGATGCTGTGGAGATCTGCATCTTTGACGATCGGGCTGATGCGGCTGCTGCGTCACGTGACGAGGCTGAGAAGGTGTCTGGTGCATCTGCTGCCCTAGCTAACGTCACGAGGGACGTTTTTGGCATGAGGTAAACGGAGACGTCATCTTGTGTTTTTCAAAGATATGTAAGTACGAATGGTGGGACTGGTGTTTTAATACATTTTATGAGCCATTTTAAACCGCTGACAAATACAACGAGGACCCCCCCCCCCCCCCTCCTCCGCCCCAAGAAAACAGCAAGAACAACAAACAAACAAACAAACAAACAAACAAACAACAACAAACAAACAAAAACAACAACACAAAAAACAAAACAAAACAAAAAAACAAAAACAAACAACAACAACAACAACAACAAACACCAAACAACAAACAAAACAAAACAACAAATAACAAAAAAAAAAAAGAAGAAGAAACAACAACAACCCCAAACAAACAAAAATCAGAATCAAAATAAAAACGAAACGAAACGGAAAACAAAGAAACAATCATCCCAAACGAATAACCAAAAACCACATACTGAAAGTACCGAGTTTCTCTGAAGAATGTCACCTTACCAGCCGAGGGAACAGATAAGGCAAAAACAGAAAAAAAGAAAAAAAAAAAAGAAAAAAGATTTAGTCTCTGTCTTAGTGCGAAACAGACCTGTTCACGTACAATCAAATACAAACCCACGTAAATGTGATAAATGTGACTAGTGACAGAGGTTCGTTGTTCACGTTTCCACAGTGTGTCCCTGAATGACGAGGCTGCTCCGCCAGGACTTCTCACATTTGAGGGCGAGCTCCAGCTGGCCGGCATGGCCGGACTCGTCGGGTTGGTGCTGCCCCCTGGAGACCAGTTGTCTCCCCGCATGACCTACCTGACCAACACGGCCCTGCAATCGCACGACGCGAATCGCGTGTTGCCCGTGGTCATGGCAACACCCGGTCAACCGGCCCCTCGACCTCTGCACGAGGTACCCCCGTTCCCGGAAGCGATGGACCTGCTGCCTTTGGCTGAGGACGGTGCGGATCTGGCCTCTCACAGTGACACGATCGTCAAGCTTTTCACGTACATCCTGAACAGAGCTACACAATAACTGTTCCATGCGCTTCAATCAATCAATCAATCAATCAATCAATCAATCAATCAATCAATTGCACTTTATTCATCCCGAAACGGACAATTAAGATTGAGACAGGCTCAGTATAAATCAACAAATAAATAATTAAAAACAGTCAATATTAATCACAGACTCAAGTAACTTAAAAAGCGTAAGAGTTCATTTCAAAGGCAAAGGCAATCCTTCAGTCAGATGTGAATGGATGGATTTTGAATTCATATACACAACGCGCCCGCCACAAAGAGTGATTTATTTTCTGAATACATATGAGCTTCTCTGCCTCCTTCCAGGTATTATCTCTTCATATCCTTCCTTTATTCAGAAAACAACAAACAAACCAAAACAACAAAAACAACAACAAATCCTTAAAAACTAGAGGAGCAAAGCCTCCTTGGCTCACTTGTGAGATGGGTCAAGGTCATTCAAGTATGTCAGGTCAAAAAGTATGTTTGTAAAACTCTTATCACTATCTATCCTGAAGTAAGGTGTCTCTCGTGTTCATAGTTCCTAAGAAAACAGAAAATGGCAATAGAACAGTTTTCCCAGGACAGCTTGTATGACCTTGACCTTGTGTTGACTGAGATCTGTAAGAGCTTATCAATGACTATCATTATGCCAAGTTTGATGGCTCTAGTTTTGTAATTTCTGTACAAATGGCAATGTAAAATTTCACAACAGACATCTGTAATGACCTTGACCTTGAGTCAAGGTCATTCAAAAGGGTGTGTCTGCATAGGTCTCATTTCTGTCTATCATTGTGCCTTGTTTGGTGCCTCTGCTGTTTGTTGTTCCAAAGAAAATGCTAATGTTAAAGTTTCCACAAAACATCTTAAATGGCCTCGACCTTGACTCAAGGAAATTGAATACAGTATGCCAGTACAGGTTTTGTCAATGTCTATCACCATGCAAAGTTTGGTGTTTCTGGTACCCCTAGATTCTGAGAAATTGGCAATTTTAAATTTCCAATGAGACAGCTTCCATGACCTTGACCTTCAGTCAAGGTCATTCAAAATGGTATGTATTGGGAGGTCTTACTGCTGTCTCTCAGCAAGCCAGGTTTGGTGCTTCTGCTGTTTATTGTTTCTGAGAAAATGCCAGTATTAAGGTTTTGGAAGCTTTTCTGCCAACAGCTGGTATGGCCTTGACCTTGACTCATAGTCACTGAATACAGGTATATCTGTAAAGGTGTTGTCAGTGTTTATAATCATGCAAAGTTTGATGTCTCTGGCTTTTCTAGATTCTGAGAAATTGCCAATGTAATATTTTCAAACAGACAGCTTTAGTTTTCTTGACCTTGGGTCAAGGTCAATCAATATGGCATGTTTTGAAAGGTCTTATGCCTGTCTATCAGCATGCCAAGTTTATTGCCTCTGCTATTCGTAGATTCTGAGATAAGGCCAATGTTAAGGTTTACTGCGGACAGACACACACACACACACACACACACACACACACACACACACACACACACACACACACACACACACACACACACAGACGACGGAGGGTTATTACATGGACTCACTTTGTTACACAAGTGAGCCAAAAAACCCAACCCCAACAACAGCACCCCCTCCTCCCTAAAACAAACAAACAAACAAACAAACAAACAAACAAACAAACAAACAAACAAACAAAACAAAACAACTCCCCTCTCACCAACGCCCCCCCCCCAAAAAAAAAACAACAAAAAAAAAAAAACAAAAAAAACACAAAACAAAACAAACAAAAATAAACTACCAAAAAACCCCAAAAAACCAAAACACAACAACCCAACAACAACACAAACAAACAAAAAATAACCCAACAAAAAACACCACCACTTGAAAACAAAACCCAACAACAACAACGAAGAAACCAAAAAGCCCTAGCAAAAACACAAGCAACAATACGAAACAACAAACAACACCCCCCCCCCCCCCCCCCCCCTGAAAAAACGACCACACAACAACACAAACAAACATCACCACCACCACCACCACCACCACCACCACCACAATAAGATGTGTGGTTTGGTTTTTGGTCTGACGTACATCAGGTTGGGGTCCCATGCCGACTACATGTTCATTGTATTATAAGCTCCGATTTGCTGCTGAGTTTGTTTCGTAGCAGTTATAATGACTACCCAGCTCTTCCTGTACGTGTGATTATTGTGTCTCAAGTTTTCCTCTTATATTGCAAGCTTTTCTCCCTCTTGTTTGAACTGACCATTGCCGACTATGTCTGTGTTTGGTAACTTGACAAATAAACCTTTTGGCTTTGACATGACACATGAGACTGACGTTGAATGTAAATTTGTTTCGGCTGTATTGTACACGATTTTTGTTAACGACCACACCGGCGTTCACACCTCTTGCTTATAAAATTTTGTAATACAGCTTTAATTTAGCACCCACTTTAAAAACAGGATACCCCCCTCCCAAAACTAACAAACAACAGCAACAACAACAACAAAACAAAACAAAGCCCACCAAAACAACAAAAGAAACAACCAAGGAAACAACAACAACAAAACTGAACAAACA
>JACVVK020000392.1:392500-425000 GCA_018292915.2 Batillaria attramentaria | reverse complement strand
CGGTCGCAGAGTCCTGGTCTTGTGGCTTTAAGGAGGACAGGCAGTGAAGAAATGGCCTGTGCGAGCGTAGACAACCTGTCTGGCAGCCGCCTGCAAGTATGCACAACCTTATTCACTAATATTACTGAAGATAAATTATTTTTGAAGTTTTAAATGAAGCTTTCACACCACAACTGGTGGTTTTGTTGACAAAATGAAACCAAACGAAACAAACAAAACCAAATGGTCTTTGAAAGCCTGAGAAATAGTAGGGGTTGCTAAGTTAATTGCACTGCTCAAAGTTTTTTGGTTAGAAAATAGCTGAAGTGTGTAAGGTATTGCACTGATAATGTCCATGTGTGCATTGTGTGATTGTAACATGTGAGCAAATGTAAGTTGTATGTGAAAACAACAACAGCAGACTGTCCATACCCCCTCCCCCCCAAACCAAACAGTACGACCAGTAACTGTACACTGTACCTTACAGAAGTACATATCATTGTCAAATGTGTGTGTAATTACTGATATATATATGATGACCAACCATGAAAATGTATATATTTCTGTGTGCCCGTACCTAAAAAGAGATTTTTTTTTAAAAAAGAAGAAATTGTTGGGTTAGGTTTTTGAGTCACTACATGCAAAGGTCTACTAGGAGCCTAGAGAGGCTAAATTGTTATTTTTATTTGCTCTATCTCTTTCAGACCGAAAGTACGGAAGGGGCACATGCCGTGAGTGCCGAAACCTACAGCCTTCCAGCTGAATTTGAAAGCAAAATGCTAATCGGCGACCCGGGGACCCAAGAGGATACCAGCATTGGTCAAGATAGTCAGCAAGTACGCACTCATCGTAATTTCTTTTCACTGTGCAAACTTCTGCAACATGCAGAAATCATCTGATATATTCATACTCATTAGCTGGCGTACGTGGTTTGTATTAAGTGGCTAACGCGCGTGGTGTGCAGAAATACCAGAGGTCTGTTACTAGAGGTATTCAGTACTAATTTAGCGTAGCTCAGTGTATTAACTAGTTAGTTTAGTCCTCTTGGCTCCTAGAGAAGCATAAGGATTAACTATCTTACTCTGTGATAACCCATCCTCGAATATCCGAAGAGGAGGCAAGATCTGTGTGTGTCAGTGTGTGTGTGTGTGTGTGTGTGTGTGTGTGTGTGTGTGTGTGTGTGTGTGTGTGTGTGTGCCGGTGTGTGTGTGTGTGTGTGTGTGTGTGTGTGTGTGTGTGTGAGAGAGAGAGAGAGAGAGAGAGAGAGAGAGAGAATTTCAGTACGGTTGCTTTATGCTATCAGCACTCACTAGGATGCACTGCAATACCAGTTATCCGGTCCGCACTTTTAACTTAGATGGCACAAACAGAGTGTCACCTGTGATGCGAAGCTTTTCTGTTGTTACCTTTCAGGTCTCAGTCCCATCTTGTCCGCCCTACAAGGCTCCCGTTTCAAAGTCGTATAGAATCAGAACTTTATTGAAGTCGTTCACAATCGCTGCTGATCGTTATGACGAATACAACGAGCACGTGCAAGCGGCAGAAGTATACTTCCGCAACGCTCTTCAGCTGAACCCTTCCAACGCGGGAGTCCTCTTGGATGCAGGCCATATGTACCAAGGAATGAACAAACCTGACAAGGCATTAGAGCATTTTAAACGGATTCTGAGCATCAACGAGGACGAGAGGCCCACGCATCGTGTAAATGCGTACGAGCAGAGTGGTATCTGCTTACTGGCTTTGAGTGAACAACCTGGCTTAACCCCTGAACAGAAAAGCACGATTATTAGCAGCGCAGAAGACATGTTCATGAGCTCGTTGAGAGAATGCAAAAATGCTGTCCGTGGCATGCATGGTGTTAGTGCTCAGCGCACACAGGTGTGGGATTCATACCCTAAACTGATCCAAATTCTAGAGAACGCCAGTGATGACAAGAGGGTGACCAGCCTGCAGAAGATGGCACATGTTCACGAGGAAGTAGGAATGTACCTCAAAGCCATCAAGGCGTATCAAGGTATTCTCGGTTTGTCAGAAGAACCACGGAAACGAAAGGAAGCCCTGCTCGGTCTGATGCGGAATCACTGCAGGTAGTTACAACGCACAACATTTTTACCTCTTTCTCTCTCTGTTCAGACTGACAATAAATAATGGGCTTGGTGTCTGTCCCGCCCTCGTGTACATGTTACAGTGAATTTGTGTAATCAGGAATTTCATGAAATCCCTAAAATTTTCAGTAAGTTCATGTAATTACTGTTTCACTCGGGGATTTCATGAAATCCCTACAATTTCCAGGGATTTCCTGAAATCCCTGATTTCAAGGGCCAGGGATTTCAGGAAATCACTGATCCATAATTTTCTTAAGCCGAACACAGGGGCGCATCCCGTTCAACTCATCTTTTGTGGGTTTTTTTAGGACAAACATGGTAAAGAAAGTAAACACATAGAGGTACATCTCAAACAACTCAAATATTTGAGATTATCACAGTGAAAATGATAAATACATGCAAGTGTATCTGACGGAACTCTACATATAAGATAGCCATAGTATAAAACAAAACATACAAGTTCTCACAGTAGAAGATACAAAGTAAATAAAAATAAGCAAGTACATTTCGCGCAACCAACATGTATGTATGTAAGATAGTTACAGTAAAAGAAAAAAAAATGTGCAAGTATATATCGCGCAACTCATACATGTAAGATGTCACAGTAAAACTAATCTCCGAAAACCATGCACTGGCGTAGGACTTGGGGTGGGGGTGGGGTGGGGGGAGAGTATAATCTGTTCGCCCCCTCCTATTCTCGGTGCTGAAAATGTTGTCACAATCTACAATATGTGTACCTCAAATACTGGAAATCACGGAATAGATCTCCTTAGGTGAAAGGTATTTACTGACTGAAAATGTGAAATGGAAAAATGAAAATCCCCGATCCCCTGTTTGAATTTTCGAGCCTCTGCCTCTATCCCCCCCCCCCCCCCCCCCCCGCACACACACACACACCTTCCCCTCCCCCCTTACGTGAAGCAAACTTACTTGGTCAGGAGATAATAGTCGTTTCTGCTCTTTCTCTGAAGCAGCAGTAGATTTCACGCTCTCCGCGAGTTTGTAGTAGTCTTCTTTTGGAATCGGATATTTATGGTGTGTTTGGTAGCGCTCAAATAGCTCCGCTTTGAAAATCTCTTCAATGCTAGATTGAGACAAGTCATGCTTGCCGTGGAGTGGTAGGCAGTTGTAAGTACATGTAGCAGACTGCAGTGTTAGTGTACCCTCATGAACATGCAGTATTCATCAGTCAAAAGAAATTACTGTTTGTGTACAGAGTTGTCACATGGTGAGAATGCTGTGGTGAGCTGCTGCTATGAGTGAAATTTCAGGGTCTAGGCAGTTCTGCACTTGTTATCTGATCTATGAGTGAATTTTTTTTCTTCCCCAACTCTTTGCCAGCTTCAGTGATGTTCTTCCCAGGTCATGGAGTGGAATCCATGGAGGGCTCGAAAGCTGGGGCATTTTTTTTTTTTTTTGGTAATTATACATGGTGATGGAGATGAGGATGATGGTAAGATGATGCTATGGAGGTCCGTGTTGTTTGGGACTGCGGGACAGGGCCGCATTCCACGCTTCCTGTCATAAATATCCTGGAGTTAACCAGGCCCTGGAACTACGGCACCTGCGGTGCCGGTGTGTAATCATCCACATCATAAGATGTGTCATACCAAGGGAAGCACCACCCAAAGTCGCACCTGTGAAGTGGATGAATCAATGCCGTGTGACAACAGCCTCCCCATCGGGCCCATAGCACACCCGCTCTGGGTAGGAGCCCACCTAGGTAGGAAAAATCCCGCTTGCCTCGGCGGAGACTAGAACTCGGGTCTCCCGGTCCATGGTCCGAAGTGCTAACCTCTACACTACAGCGGCCGGTACGAGTGAAATTTCAGGGTCTAGGCACCGGTTGTCTGATCTTACACAAATTCACTAAACTCAGCCAGTAAGATAGTGTAAAAACCATGACAAAAACTTAGGGATTTCACGAAATCCCTGGAAATTTTAGGGATTTCATGAAATCCCCGAGTGAAACAGTAATTACATGAACTTACTGAAAATTTCAGGGATTTCATGAAATCCCTGATTACACAAATTCACTGTAACATACACACGCCGAACGCACAAATGTGTGTACACTGGCGTCCGTCTTTCCAGCTGAGAAGAGTAGGCTGTGCCGTCAGTGGCGTGGAAACAGAAATACTGTCGCAAGCACCAGAGCGAATAGCAGGGTGATTTGCACATAAAGCAGCGCTTAGCGGCAGCACGCTTTCGCTGCCTCGCCGTCCAGCCCTGCGGTGCCTTGAGACGGTATGAGAAAAAAAAAAAAAAAAAAACGTGTATGTGCGCCGAGGAAAACCATGTATCATACCATACCATACCATACCATACCATACCATACCATACCATACCATTGATGGCAAGCTAACGCGCTTTACTGTGCATACTCCTGCGTACTCTTAGGTACACCATGAACACTTACATTCGAGTCAAATTTGACATGATTTTACACCTAGCAACCCACAGGAGACTTTAAAGGGAAAAAGACGAAGTGGATGACGCGGCGTAGCACCGCTTTCATCATGATTAAAGCTCGAACTTTCAACCACACCCTTCTTTTGCAGTTCCGACGACGTGACCCAGGCAAGAGCGATCCTTGACGTGTGTGTGGACGAGGGACACCTCACGAAGCCGAGCGACGACGACGCCGACGACGATGAACTGTTCAGCCAGCTGAGAGACACTGCTGTTGACGTGTACCGTCTGTGTGCGAGTCACGCGTTGAGGGAGGGCCTTGTTGGAGACGCTTGCCTCTGTTTTCAATCTGCACTGACCCTCACGAGTTTGATCGAAGGTGCTGCTGGTTCCAGTTCTGATGAACCGTCTTTTCGTGGTGACGGCAACGATCACGAGGAGCATGTCATGAGGAAATATGATGTCTGCATTTTTGATGATGCTGGAAACATTGCTCGACTATCGTCTGAAGAAGGAGCTGATACCGTGTCAAAAGCATCTGCGGCTCTCGCTACAGTAATGGAGACTGTTTTCGGAATGAGGTACATGCTTACAAACACTAATTATGACCAAGGTAATGTAATGTCTTTGCTATGACGTTTGACGTTTGCATAGTCTCTTTGAAACACACCGCGAAGAAAGCAGGCTACGTTTGCAACAGTTCGGAAGAAAGATTTCCTGTAGATACGGACAGGCTGCTGAAACGACAAGAGCCAGCAATTCAAGTCAAATTATTTTGCAGCGCTCTGTCTCTCTACCTCTCTCTTCTTTCAGTTGAAATGAACGTTCTTTTTGGATAGTCATTTCTCACAGTCAGTTGTCAGTTATCAGGTATCGGGTCGGGGAACCGTTACGGCGTTGCAGTACAAAGTCGTTACTGCTCGAAGTTGTTTACAAGGTGAATAACTGAAATTGAAATTGAAATAACTTTATTTAAAAACGGTGGAAGTTTTGGTCTTGCAACCAATTTTCAAAGAACAAACAAATAAATAAAAAAGCCAAACGATCGAACATACTTAAACCTGGAACGTGAAACTACACACACACACACACACACACACACACACACACACACACACACACACACACACACACACACACACACACACACACACACACACGCACACACACACACACACACACACAAGTACCGCATGCATGAACTAGTATGTCCATATATATATATGTAAACGTGTGGTACCTATTTTTTTTAATGATTATTTGTTCTTTGTGGCTAATAGATATTTCAAGAGTATAAATAACCCATCAAGTATGCTCACGCGAATCACACGCGTTCTCTGACACACTGGACATGAACACATTACAATCACGTGTTGCGAAGGCTCAGATCAGTAGTTTACTTTCGGAATTTTAGAACTGCACCTACTTTCAAATTTTGTGGGCTGAACATTTCCAAAGCAAAAAACAACAACACAAAACAACAACTACAAAACTAACAACAACAATAAACAAAACACAAAACAAACCAAAACAACAACAAAACAACAAAGAAATAAACAAAACAAAACAAACAAACAACAACAACAACAACAAAATCCCCAAAGAAAGAAAGAAACCCTTGGTGTATTCAGCTAATTTTTTTTTCCCCATCCAACAGCGTGTCACGTAACGATGAAGGGACCATACCAGGCAGACTGAGCTTCGAAGGCGAGCTCCACTTGGCTGAAACAGCGACAACTGTGGTGCTGGTCTTGGGCCCTGGAAATAAGTTGTCTCCCCGCATGGCTTTTCTTGCCGACACAGCTCTTCGTCGCACGCACGAACACGCTGACCGAGTGTTCCCAATTATTATTTCAGACTCGCAGAAGTGTGCACCCAAACCTTTGGATCGCCATCTGGTCTTCAGCAATCCGATGGACCTACTGGAGTTGGGGGCTGACTGTGACAATGGAAAATTCATGGGAACGCTACCATCACATCGCGACTTTCTCTTGCAAATATTTAACTACATACTGAGTCCGGTTTACACCTGTGCTTGACTGAACCAGTCCGATCGGCAGCAGACCGTTTGTTAACAATGGAACTTCGGACAGTGTGGATTTAAAAAAAAAAATCATTCCGGCTAGAAGTCTTTTGCAGCGATCTTGGCAACTGAAGCTCAGTGTTCAGGCATGGACGGTAACTCAGTGAAGGGTCATCTATCGTCGTCTTCAAAACAGAAACAAAACAAACAAACAAACAAACAAACAAACAAACGAAACAAGCAAAACCGCTATACTTGAACACAAGAGCAATCAAACAAATAAACAAACAAACAAGAAAACCCAACAACAACAAAACTGACCAAGAAGCAAAGCAACACAAAACAAAATCAAACAACAACACCTTAACAAACAAACAAACAAAACCGAAAGAAAAAGTACCCGGCCCTCCCCTTCTTCCCCCGCTCCGGCCTCACTCTCAGCCGCAAAAAAAAATGTTCAGAATTATTGATCAGTACCTCTGACAGCTTTGGATCAGAGATTACTGCCAGTGCCAGGTTTGCTGTATTTATCATTGACTCATGCATAGCCGGACTAAGCCGGATGAACATCTTTGTCCATCTACTATGTACTGTCAGAGACCATACACAGAGAGAGTGT
Organism: Batillaria attramentaria; assembly: GCA_018292915.2. NCBI lineage: Eukaryota > Metazoa > Mollusca > Gastropoda > Batillariidae > Batillaria > Batillaria attramentaria. The sequence goes on along the minus strand of JACVVK020000392.1, from coordinate 417,862 downwards.
CGGTGTGGAACTGGATAGTCAAAGCGGACCTGAAAAGCCCACCTCTGTTGACTGACAGACAGTATGCATGAGTTTGTATCCCTGCTTTTCGGGTTTCCCGTCATCAGTCAAGATTAGAAACAGTAGAAAGAGTTGCATCCCCCCCCCCCCCCCAAAGATACTGTTAGGTATGTAGATCTCCGGTTTTAACCGGCAGATACCCTTGCGCCACCGAGGAGCTTACAACGAACTCTTCTTTCCTGAGGAAAGTTTAGGGAGAGTAATCCGGCCAGTCGGTGGAAGTCTACTTTCGATCGTGGTCCTTGGAACAGCGGGCTGTTTTCATCGAAGCTGTGATGTACAAGGATCATGGACGTGGAAGGCGATAAACATGTTGTGAATGTCAGTCGTTTTTGTCTTTTCAGTGGGCAGAGATTCTACCGAAGTATTTCACGGCGAAGAACGTGACCAGAAGTTTCTGGAATGCCGGTGGATGCTGGGACGAGGGGATTCCCTGGCGATGTGTTATTTTTCTTCACAGCCAATCATGACCAGGAACAAGCGATATGAGCTAAGATGGCCAGGAGAAACGAATACACTCATGGTTTGTACCCAATTTGGGTGAATCTGGTTCGAGGGTATGGCTTACATTAAACTGACGTTGACACGGGGACTTCATTTAAAAATCCTTTCGTGGATATGATGGCAGCAGATCAGGGGTAGGGTGTCAGTGTCGTGTGATTTTCATTTTGGGAGGGGTTCGAAGGGGAGAAAAAAAAAAATCTTTTTGACCGTTGGCATACATGTAAAAATCTGCAGAATGTTTAGGAAACGTGTGTCTAATGCAGTTGACTAGGGCGATCTCCATGCCTTTTATTTAGGCCGGGAGAGATCAAAGAGGCCAGAGAAAGTTAATAAGAAAGGGAAATACATGTAATTGTAAACAAGAATGGTACTTACATGAACTTCAAACTTTTGTGTAATGATCTTTAGAAATATGTACATGTATGTTTACAGAATTCTGATTGAGGTGTGGAAGGATACCACTGATACCAGGAAGTGAGTTTAAATGTGTATAACCCCACAAACAAAAGCAAAGTTGTTATGTCAGTGTTTTGTATTTCTGTCCTTGCAGAGCAACAGAAGTGGCGCAGCTGGCAGGATGAGGACGACAGACTGAGGAAGAAGTTCTATGACCAAGTGGACCAGTTTCCTAATCTCTTCACCCTTAAGCCACATTTTAAAAATGAACGCAGGCTGAAAGAAGTACTGAAAAAACAACGTGATGGCCTTGCATCTGGTTTTGAATATAATCTAGAAACTGTGCGGTGTCAGAATCTCATTGTTTTTCTGCTGTGTTTACTAGGCTCAAAACAGGAGGCACTTGAAGAATGTGAGAAGCTGCTGCTGGAGAACGGAAGATCATATATTACGCTGACTAACCTCGCTGTTTTGCAGTGGAAGCTGAGTCGCACGACTGAAAGTCAGAAAACTCTTCAAGACCTTTTGGGCCTCTATGCATATGATGATTATGAGTATCTGCTGATGGTTGCAAAGTCAGAAGTAGGGCATGCTTATCTGAGTTACGGGCCTAAGTTTTTCCCACAAGCAATGAACTTGTATCATGAACTGTTAAAAGAATGTCCAAATGCAAATGTTTATCTGTGGAAGTATGATCTTGCCCTTTCAATCAGGCGACATTTTAATATTTTTGTGTACTTTGAGCAGTCATCGCTGACCGCATCTGCCCTTGCAACAGAAGCAGCTGGCTTGTTAGCAGATATAAGCGCTCATTGTCCCAACAATGTATACAAAGCCAGAGCTGAAGTTGAGCTGGCAAGTCTTTTGTCTCACCTGAAGTCTTTTATAAACTGTTGTAAGGAAGAAGACAGAGAGGTGATTGAAGGGTTCTGCAGGCAGGACCACATGTGTTATGTTGAGCAGGCACTAGAATCGCTAACACAAGGACAGGAGGATTTTTATGTGCTTCGCGTGTGTGGTCGTCTCTATAAGTACGCCGGCGATGAAGAAACTGCCATCCGGTATCTGGAGAGAGCACTCGAGCTGCGAGAAGATGGTATAGTGAATCAGCTGCTGGGAAAGACATACCTGTCACTGGCACAAAAACAGAAAGCTGCAGGAACAAACCATGGTGCCAGCTTGGCTGGTGGAGCGGAGAACTGCGACGAAAGGAAAGCACCTGACCGGCTCCGGTCTTGTCCTGCAGACATTGGAACATATCCCCAGCAAGCTCCACCACACAGTGTGGGAGAAAGCATCAGCAGTGAATCATTCAGCAGGGATGCTGATGCGAAGATGGCCTGTGACACTGACCAGGTGAGACATAGTACATTATACATGCAGGGATGGATGTACTCAAATATGCCAATGAGACATTGTCTCCTTGACCAGTCATTTTTATGAGACATTTTCATTTTCTATGAGACAATCAAGTTCACCCGCATCACTCTGTCACATGTCTGTGCCGAGAGCCTGTTCCTAAGTGCAGTGACGTTCAGGGTCTGAACGGGAAAGGACATCTTGATCGCAGAACTGAGAAAACTGATAACGCGCCAATATTTTTTGCAACTCTATCGAGCGAGAGTTCCTGGCAGTGCGCGCGGCGAGCGGGATAAGTAAGCCTCATCACTAAGATTAGTGTAACAGACTCTATGACTGACACGGACAGCGCATCTCTGCTTCGCGTTGTCAAGTGCGCTTGTGATGTCATGTTCGTGCGACATATGACGCATTTTGCGAAATTTCTATGCGACATTTTATCAAAATATGAGACATAGTCGCACGGCGCGCGAGAAAATCGATCCCTGTAGTACATTATACATGTAATAATAATGATATACTAGTACAGTACAGTGTAGTAATGTGAATTGGGTAGGCACTTTACCGAATTGCTGGGCTCAACGTGGGATTCAAGCCTCCTGACCTGTCACATTGGTGGCAGGAGTCATTACCACTGCTCCACTGACTGCCTTCTATAATATTATATCGTATGTGACTAGTTTCAAAAGGTTTGTCATGTCTATGCTGATACAACTGCGTTTGTCATCTACGAAAGCGATTGTTAATTATGGTATTTTCATATAGGTTTAGTTCTGTGCAAATTACATGGGTATTGATACATTTAGAGCAGGCCCTTGCATGCTTGTGTGTAGTGAGTGCGATGCAGCCGCTGCTTACTGCCTTGCTGATCATTTGAAATGTCTCAGCAGCAGTGAATTGTCGACATTCAGCTCATGTACGTGTTTTGTACTACTGTTTGTGTTGCAGTTTGAGGCAGATATGCTTGCATCACCTGAAGCATTGCGTTTGGCTGCTGAGTTTGACCGGAGTGTGGCCAGATACATAGACGAGGATGGTTCTTTCAAGTCAGAACAGACTGATAATGGAACCTGTGGAACAGTACCGACCGCAATCAGCAGAAATATTGAACACACCGTTGGAACAGTGCCGACTCCAATCAGCAGAGATGAGGTATGCAGAGTAGTGCACTCTTCTTATTTTCCTGTATTTTATCCAGTTAAATACGGAATACGGAAATTTATATAATTATGGAGCCGAAAATCCAGTTTCTGAGAAGCCAGGATACACGTTTTAAAAATGTCGTCTGCTCAGGCAGTACCTTTGTTTCTGCGCCACTGCAGATGATGTCCGTAAAAGACCCTCAGAAGATGACAGAACCAAATAACCAACCAAAAAGATAGGTGTAAAATACAACAAATACACATGTATACAACCTAATGTTGCCTTGCATCAAACCAAGCTGGAAGGGCAACGTTTTTTGCTTTCTGCAAATTTCATGAAAAAGGACATCTGAACCAGTAGTGGCGGCAGGAACAGTATTATGCAGCACTCCAAGACAAGTTGAAAATACTGGCAGCTGGCGGAAAATAGTGGAACTGTTTATGGCAGTACTGATAAGCTTGATTCTGGGCTGCACAGGTCTGGGTTTGAGAATATTCTTTATACTGCTTTTTTAAAATGTTCAGCTTAACATTTTGGTTTTGGTAAAGGTGATAGTGGTGGTGGTGGTGGTGGGTAGGTGGGAGAAAAGGAGTTTGTTTGCTTACTTACTTACTTAGGCCCCTGGCTCCACGTGGAGCATAGGCCATCGACAACCCTTCGCCATCGCACTCTGTTCTGGGCTATTCTTGCCACTCCAGTCCAGTTGGTCCCCTGCTTATATAACTCTGCCTCAGTGTCCCGCCTCCAGCTGTTGCGAGGCCGGCCTCTCTTCCTTTTCCCCTGTGGGTTCCATGTCAGGGCTTGGCGTGTGGTGCTGGACGCTGGCTTCCTGAGGGTGTGTCCAATCCAGCCCCACTTCCTCCGCAGGATCTGCTTGGTCGCTGGTTCCTGCCCTGCTCGCTCCCACAGCTCTTCGTTCCGGATCTTCTCTGGCCATCGGATGTTGAAGATGCGCCTCAGACAGGTGTTGAGAAATGTCTGGATCTTCTGCTGCATCGTCTTTGTTGTCCTCCATGTTTCACATCCGTAGAGCAGAACTGACTTCACATTGGAGTTGAAGATGCGAAGTTTGGTTCTTATGCTGACAACTTTGGATGCCCAGATGTTCTTCAGCATGACCATTGCTGCTCTTGCCTTGCCGATTCTGGCTGTGACGTCTCGGTCTGTGCCTCCCTGTCCATCAACCACACTCCCCAGGTAGACAAAGGACTCTACCTCCCTGATGGGCTCTCCACCGACTGTGACTGGTGTGTTGGCAGTGGTGTTGATCTTCATCAGCTCGGTTTTCCTCCTGTTGATCTTGAGCCCTGTTCCGGCTGATGTGGCTTCCAGGCATGTAGTCTTGTCCTGCGTCTGGCTGTGGCTGTGAGACAGGAGCGCCAGGTCGTCCGCAAAGTCGAGGTCATCCAGCTGCGTCCAGAGTGTCCACTGTATCCCGTTTTTCCTGCCTGTTGTGGTGGTCTTCATGATCCAGTCGATGACCAGGAGGAAGAGAAACGGGGACAACAGGCATCCCTGGCGGACTCCGGTCTTCACCTCGAAGCTTTCTGACAACTGGCCGGCATGGGCAATCCTGCAGCTCATGTCTTTGTAGGTGCACTGGATCAGGGAGATGATCTTCCCGGGAACTCCATAGTGCCTTAGCAGCTTCCACAGCGCCTCTCTGTCTACACTGTCGAAGGCCTTCTCATAGTCTATGAAGTTGATGTAGAGGGGGGAGTTCCACTCCAGTGACTGCTCAACAATGATGCGTAGGCTGGCGATCTGGTCAGCGCAGGACCTGTTCCTGCGAAAGCCCGCCTGCTGGTCTCGGAGCATAGGGTCGACTGCCTCCCTCATCCTCTCCAGTAGAAAGTTTGTTTGCTTACTGAAGGTTTAACCCTCTTTATACGGTATTTTCCAGGAAATGGCACGTCATCTGGAAAGGGAGTTTGATGAAAGTGTCCTCATGAATGATGACGGGTCGTACAAAGTGCAGGAGACGGAGGGGGTTGGGAACATCAGGAAACACAGACACGACGACGAGAACCGGGCCCCGACACTCAGGGTTTGTATTTTGAGTGTAACACTTTGTTTTAAACCAATATGTACCACCAAGGCTTTCAAGAAACCTAACCGCTTCTAAGATTTCAGAGAAAAGTGAAGAGGGGCAACTTGTACTGACTAGCGAGACTTGAAACAGTGATGTTACTTCCCCTCCCTTCCGAAATTATTTGAACCAAAGCATGTATGGAGGATGAGATAGCTGGTATGTCTCGCCAAATGTAAACAGATCTATTCATGTAGGCTATCATTAAACTAATATGGTCTCCATTGACACAGCCAAATGTCTAGCCATTGCCATGAGAGCGTTTAATTAATTTCATTAATGTAGGTTAAAAGTAGCGTAAGGCGAACGTAGACACTCTCATGATGGCAATATGGCTAGACTTTCAGCTGCTTCAAAGGGGACTATATTAATTCACTGATAACCTACATTAACTGGTATGTTTTAAAGGAACTTTATGCTTATGGTTGTACCTGCACAGCTGTTCTTTAGAAACTGGTAAATATGGCATATCTACATACACTAATCAGGCTGGGGAATTATCAGTCATTTGGCAAATTTCGGTCAAATTTCCTATCCTTTCAGCCAAAAAATCCAAGTTTCAGCCAAAAAAAAAGGAAGAGGGAAAAGGTTGCACATATAATCATGTATTGTGATACATATAATAGTATATATATATGGGACTTCAGTTTTGAAGGGTTGCATATCAGTACCAAGGCAGTATAAATTTATCTTCTGCATGCCAGTAGAGGCTACTAAATGCCTTTAAAAATGCCAAAATTTGTTTTTCTGAAGTGGGGCGTTGCCCCCATGGTTCAACAGTGGTGTGCTACTGCTGTACCCTGGCCTAGGTTTCAGCCTGTTTTAACTTCAGCAGTTCCCCCAGCCTGAGTAATGCAGTTAATGTGTGTCTGCGTGTTGCAGCCTTCGCTTTCATTCCCTCCACCACACCACACTTCAAAACAAGGAAGCCACAGAAATCATGGTTTTCACACCACGTCCAAGACGAGTGTTTTACGGTGCTTGCTAAGGTGTTCCCATGACTTCAACAGGTATGACGAGGCTGATTCTCTCGTCCAGAAAGCAGTGAATCACTTCAATAGGGCACTGGAAATCGACCCCTGTAACAAGGGGCTCATCTATGATGTGGGCCGTTTGTATCAAGGGATGAACAAGCCTGAGAAGGCTGTAACATTCTTCGAGCTTATCACAGACCGTGACCTGGGCTCATTTCCACTGGAACTTGTCAATGCATATGAACAGGCTGGCCTGTGCTGGCTGAAGCTGAGCGAGCAGCCTGGGATAAGCGATGAGGACCAGAAATGTCGAGTTTCCAGAGCGGAGGATATGTTCATGAGCTCGTTGCGGGAGTGCAGGAGAGCGGTGGCCCATATGCCAAGGATCAGCTCCAACCGGGGCCATTTGTGGAGCTCCTATTCCGAGATGCTGGGCATCCTACAGAAGTCCAGTGGAGAGATGGGAGTGCTGAAGAAAGCGGCAAAAGTTCATGAACTTGTTGGCAAGTATATTGAGGCAGTGAAGGTTTACCGGGATGTACTTCAACTGGCCCGCACCACTGATGATCGGAAGAATGCTATCCTTGGAATGGTCCGCAATTACTTCAGGTGAAGTCCTTTACAAACTCTTCTCTAAATGCACTCATAATCTTGACCATCCAAAAAGAAGGGGGGAAAGGGGGAAAAAAAAAAGAAGAAGGCATAAACTACTCAGTATTCCACTGTTACAGTGTGCTGTTGAGTGTATATTTGTTAGGTAAGTTCTGCAAGCAGATTGTTAAGACTGAGTCACATGTCAGCTCAAGCTCGTGTAGCTTTTTTTTGTTTTCTTGTTTGTTGTGTTTTTTGTTTCTGTTTTATTTATTTATTTATTTTTTAAAGAAGATGGAATTTTGACACAACTTGATTTTGAGCTTATTGCTGGGAATGTGTGTGTATGTATCGTTCTGAGCTATGTTCAAAATCAGGTTGATGAAAATTCAGTGATACTGACAATTTGCTGTTTGCTTCTTTCATTACTGAAAGTTTCTTTGTTCCGTGTTTCAGCATGGACAATGTCAAGGATGCCCGTTTCATTCTTGACCTTCTTCTTAGCTCTGACCAACGGGACATCATTCTGCAGGACACCGATACTGTGACCCGCGAGCTTCGCCGGCTGGCTGTTGATGTGTACAAAAGAGCAGCAACCGCTGCCTTGCAGCTGGGTTCAGTGAGGGATGCCCGCCTATGCTTCCAGTCAGTGCTGCTGCTTCGTGGTGTGGTGAAGGAGATTGCTGCAGGTGATGATGATGTGGTTTACTGCTCTGGTCACGGAGATGGGGCGTTTGATGCTTGCATCTTTGATGATGAAGTGAGCTGTGCAACAGAAGTTGCTGACAAGTTAGCGCAAGCGTCGTCCTCACTGGTGAAGATCATGGAGATGGTCTTTGGAATGAGGTAACAGTTTCAGTTAACTATCTGGCTCTGTATGTAGAAGTCGAGGTTAGGGATTTTAGCCCTGGGATAAACTAAACTAGCTCTAGGGTTAAATTTTCTGTTTTTTGTTTTAAATCAGGAAGCGGGTCCATTCCAGCAAGATGCCTAAGCGGTTATAGAAGGATTTATTTCTTCCTTTCTTCGCCCCCCCCCCCCCCCCCCCCCCCCCCCTTTTTTTTTTTTTTTACATAATTTTGTTTCTTGGTTGCTTTTGTCCTAGTCTGGGTTGGGCCTGTAGCCGTGGGTTAAATTAACCTAGACTTTTACATACAGGCCCTGGTTCTCGTTTCTTTGTTGAGATACACTGTTTACACCACCACCTATTGTTCCCTGGATAAAATTTTTTTTTTTTTTTTTTTTTTAAACAAAGTTTTGCTTGAGACTGTTACATGTAGTTTTTGTTTAATCACAATAAATTGAGGTAGGATATCAGTTTTCTCTTGTACCATGTATGAGCATCTCAGTTTCTGATGTTTGCGAAGTTTAGGAAAGTGAAGCCACGGCTTAAAATCTTCCACGTTTTGGTGGATTTCCACCTTTGGCTAATACATGTAATTTTCCTCCCCCACCCCAAATGTGTTTTCTTTTTTACAATTTTGCTGGGGGAGGAAAGCTGGATAACCCGGAGAGAAACCCCCGATGAGCAGCCCGGCAGCCAGGAAAAACCAGTATCACATATCACAAGCTCGACCTGGGCTCGAACCCACGCTTCAGCGCCATGACATTGGTGACGGTCGTTCAGTAGCACAGCGGCTAAATTCGACGCGCTACCTATTAGATCACTGCTCACCCCATTTTTGTATTTTTTTTTTTTTTGCCCCAATTTACACAGATTTTAGTCTAGTTTTTGAAAAATATTCTGGGGGAGCATGCCTCCAAACACTCCTAGCAAAATGCGTCTGCATGCTTTGCAGATGGACGATCTTGGGCTTTTCCACTTCCTCACTAAATGCTGTATATGTTTTCTTCTTTTGGATCATGGACCATTTTAAGCCATGTATAGTGTTAGGGGCAGGGTCCGTCAGGTCATGGAATCCTGGAAAAGTGATGGAATTTGAAAATGGCTTTTCCAGGCCCGGAAAGTTATGAAATTATCTCAAGAGTCATGAAAGTCATGGAATTCTGGAATTGCATGGAAGCCATTTCCAGCCAGCCAATGAGATGGTCAGTTTGGCGATTACTCACTGGACAGATCCCCCCCAAAAGTTATTCTCAGTTTGGTGTTGATGTCAGGTTTGCTCAACACTTTTTCTGAACACTTGTTTTGCTGACTGCGGTAAGCTCAGAATTTTTACCCTCAGGCCTCCCCATGTGTCAGAATGAAAGAGCTAGGGTGAGGAAGTTCTCATGGAAAACATGAGAGTTGGTATGAAAAGTCATGGAAAAATCATCAAAGTTTGAGATTGCAAACCTGTATGAACCCTGAGGGGGGGGGGGGGGGGGGGGGAACCAACTTTCATTTTCTTGGTTTTATTTATTGTGACAGGGTCAACCTGAACGACGGAGGAGTGGCTCCGAATCATTTGAGTTTTGTAGGTGAGCTTCAGCTGGCCGGTGAGACGGGCATCGTATTGTTGGTGCTGCCCCCTGTGGAAAGTTTGTCACCACGTATGACATTTCTCGCGGACACAGCACTCCAGTCGCAGCGTGCCCGTTGTGTTCTTCCAGTTGTCCTTGGGGAGCCGTCGTGTCATGCACCACCTCCCTTGCATCGCCTTCCCAACTTCTCTGGTGCGTTGGACTTGCTGAAGGTTGCCGATAATAATGCCGATATCAGTACATTTAAAGAGAACTCTGGTGTGATTGTGAGACTGTTTGATAATATTGTTTGTGCATATGCACACTAATGTGCTGAATTACATGTAATTGTGACATGTAATGTGTTTTGCTGCTGCGCTGCATGGACTTGCATGTCCCGCCTCGCAGCACAAAACAATACGATGTAATAATTTTACGCGAACACTTGTAGTGTGATATTACCGTAATGACCTTAACTTTTTGCGACCACTTTTTACACTGAAACATCTTGAATTTGGAGGACTGGTCGAAAACCAAGGAGCAATAGGAAATCAGTGTCAATTTCGATGTACGACCGTCATCACTGAATCCCATGTGTGCCGGTGGGACTAATAACAATACTACTGCCTGAAACGGTATCTTGAGTCAGAGGGCCTTGAAATGCACAAAAAGTGTGTAAACCTTACCTGGCATTTTATTCATCATATTCTCCTTGTCTTTTTCATTGCACATGAGCATTTTCCACCTTCCAAACTTTCAAACGGACCACCGCTGACAGAAAAAGGAACTAGCAAGATGGTGGAAGGGGAAGTGGTGAAGGGAGACTACTCCATACTTCGGTACACACAACAGCAGTAACAAAGTGATTGAATTCCAGACTGGCAAATCGGCAAAGTTATATCAATTTGTTTCATTTTTTCCTGGAGATTTGGCATTATGTTCAGGTTGCTCCATAGTTTTACTGGTCTGTTTGAAAACTAGGGGACATATTGTCGAAAAGTAAGGAGTTTACCTTTTTTTTTTTTAATACCTAACTTTCCCAGATTTTGCACTGTGATTGAAAAGTAAGGATGGTCGAAATATTAAGGTTATTACAGTAGTACACCTCTGTGGAAACCTGAGGATTTGTATCATTCATCTTTTTTATACTTTTATCGCTGTTTTGCTATTAAGATTTTGTAATTGCTGTTCCAGCTGCATATCTGCCATATGCTTGTAGGTATGGCGGATAGTGTGTGGAGTTGTATGTATGCCGTTCTTAGATTGTGGTATATGCTGGATGATACAAAGCATTCTTGCATTTATTCATAAATGGCCAAGCTCATGAACTACAGTACTGGAATATATTTTACCAGTATACACATACATGTATACAGGTATGCAGTGTATGTCTTTTTATACCACTCTACCACTATTACAAGTCATGGTATAAAATCCATATTTCACCACATGTGGTATAAAGATTGTACCCATGACAACCACGCGTGAATTTTATGGCTGTACCTAAAGGCCATGTCACACGAGAGGGCAAAAACACTTGAAAACATTGTTTTCAGATGTTTCGCTGCGAAACAGTGTGTTTTGTCGTGTGACATACTTCACAACAATGTTTTCAAAACACTGTTTCGATCGTGTTTTCAATTTTAGAGCCTGCCCTAAAATCCGAAAACATGTTTTGTGTTTCAACCAATGAAAGCCGCCATGCGGAGTGTCAAGTGACACCTTCCCGTATCCGCTCAGTCAACATGTGTTTAAGGAAACGAGACATCGACTTTACCCAGAAACCCCATCCAGAGGTATTTCATACGCATTGAAGTTCTACATACAAGAAAAGGGTGTCTAGTAAGGTAGGAATGTCTTGACCGTAGCAGGGAAACTTGTTTTCAGTGTGACATCGCCTTAAAGAGTGAACAGGTATTACCCGTAGCAGTGTTCCAGCAGTGTGTTCTGGTGAAAGGATTTGCGTCACAATATGACGCGAAAAGGGACTAAAGAATAATTTACGTCACGACATGACGTAGTTCGACTTCGTACGGAAATGGGGACAAGGAGCTTTGCCAGTCGCTTGACGTGGAATTGTTGATCTTTTGCTGCGTTTTATCAACAAGCGGTGGTGTCTGTGACAAGCGTAAGCCTAGTTCCAGTTCTCTACTAAGACGGAGGCTTCGAGACGGACCAGCTGACTTCTCAAAGCCTTTGGACAAAGCCAGGTAAGCGAGGTAAAGCACCTCAGTCAGTGATGTCGCGTGAAGCATTTGGATTGCCGATGTCAGCTTTCAAATCAAAGACTTGAAATGCAGGTAGGGACGTGGTATAAATAATTTTCCCAATTCGGTGCCCCCGATTACGTAAAATACACCATACTCGTTTGTTGATTTCGACCGTAAAACTGCTCGTTAAAACTCGCAGTTTTACGGTCGAAATCAACAAACTCGTGTGGTGTATTTTCCGTAATCGGGGGCACCTCATTGTGAAAACTCTATGTATGCGCATCAGACACTAAAGTGTGGTTCAGAGTTCTGGCTACATGTCATTGAATTTTGGCTTTAGAGCTGGCAATATGACATATAGATCGAGAATCAAGTGACCTAATATGTGACCCGTTCTCACAAAAGGGACCATAAGTCGAAAACTATCAATTTTGAGATATGTATATCACCGCAATTTACTGGTTATGCAGTTTAATTCAGTATAAGAATGAAAGCTGTACTACTAAAATTGACAGAGATATTAGCAGTTGAAGCTGGCTACTCACAAGGCAGCCACACTGACCCCCGGCACTCTTTTTTTGCCTTTCGCGGCGTTCAGCCTAGCGCGACTTACGGTCCCTTTCGCGAGAGCGGGTCACATATGTGTTTTACTCTCATTATTTTCTGAGTGACACACTTGCTTTGGCATAATCGAACTTTTCAGTTTTCAAGGTTTAAATGTTAGACAGGTTCAAAGTCTGTCCTTTTTGGCTCCCTTGTGTAACAATGGGAGTCTATGTATTAACCCTCCGTCGTCTGACTGTCTGTGTGTGTGTGTGTGTGTGTGTGTGTGTGTGTGTGTGTGTGTGTGTGTCCAGAAAACTTTAACGTTGTCATTTTCTCAGAATCTACAAAAGCAGAGGCACCAAACTTGGCATGCTGATAGACAACCACAAGACCTTTCAAAACATATCATTTTGAATGACCTTGACACAAGGTCAAGGTCACTAAAGCTCTCTGTTTGAAAATTTTACATTGGCATTTTCTCATAATCTACAAACACCAGAGGTTGTAAACTGTGCATGATGATAGACACTGATAGGAACTTTACATGTATACATGTAGTCAATGACCTTGTGTCAAGGTCAAGGCCATACAAGCTATTTTTGTGAAACCTTAACATCGGCATTTTCTCAGAAACAACAAACAGCAGAGGTGCCAAACCTGGCATGCTGATAGACAGTGATAAGACCTATGCACACATACCATCTTAAATGACCTTGACTCAAGGTCAAGGTCATTAAAACAGTCTGTTGGGAAATTTTACATTTGCATTTTCTCAGAATCTAGAAGGATCAGAGGCCTAAAACTATGTGTGATGGTTGACATTGGCAGCAGCTTTACAGACATACCTAGGTTCAGTGACCTTTTGTCAAGGTCAAGGCCATGCAGTTTTTTTTTGGAAACTTTAACCTTGGCATTTTGTCCAAAACAACAAACAGTAGAGGCACCAAACGAGGCATGATGATAGACATCATTGAGACCTACCTTTCTGAATGACCTTGACTGAAGGTCAAGGTCATTAAAGCTGTCTGTTATGAATTTTAACATTACCGTTTTCAGGGGAACTACAAATACTAGAGGCATCGAACTTGGCATGATGATAGACATTGATGAGATCTCATTTGAATGACCTTGACCAAAGGTCAAGGCCATACAAACTGTTTCGGGGAAAATTGTAATATTGCCAGGGACTCAGAGCGCCAGAGACACTTTACTTGGCATGATAATGGATAGTGATAAGAGCTTTACAAACATATTCTTGTGAATGACCTTGACCTGTGTCACAAGGGAGCCATGGAGGCTTCTGCCTCTCTAGTTTGATATACGTGGTGGAAAAGGACGTTAAACTCCTACCCACACACCCACCCTGTCCTGTTTTGAGAAACGGTCTTTAGATTCCTTACCTGTAACGAGCACATTACCAAGTAACTGGCTGTGCAATAATTCAGGTGCAGTGAAGGCAGCCAGCAAGAGGAGCATGTGCATTTGTTGGGTTGTTGACTGTGCTATGTTCCAAGGAACGGTACGAAAGTCGAACATATAACAATTTTTTACCGAAAAATTCCAAAAGTTCACTTAGGCCGAAACAAGTGTGTCATGCACAAAATAATGAGAATAAAAGCCACATTAGGCCACTTGATGCTTGTTCTATAGTTCATACTGCAAGCTCTCAGTGTTGGTGCACAAAGATTAAAAGCGGAAATTCATTTCTCCAGAATTCAGAATGCATCCAATTAATTATGTTTACTGGTGCATGTATTTACAGTAGCTTTATAGGCAATATGGAATATTCTGTGTATTACTACCAGTGTGCATGTAATGGTGTGCAAGGTATGTCTTTTCAAGGTACCAGGCGCTGGTATTCATTTTGGTATTTGCATCAGCCTTGAGTGCAGTATCTACGTGGAATATTCTCTGTAATACCAGTCTGCTGGTATGCAAAATATTCCTTCTTATGGTATCAGACTCTACGATGTATATTGGCAGTTTGTACCACTATACTTGTATGCGAAATATGCTATTGCTGTCAGACACTAGTAGCTATACTAATATATTTAGACTAATTTGTGGAACATGGAATATGGAATATTCTCTGTAATATTGCCAGCCTACTGGTACATGTAATGCAAAACATGCTTACATTAGCAGACACTGATATATACACGTATATGTATCAGTACATATATATCATACATATATATCATACGTATATATCGTCCCGGTGGGAGGGGAATGGGGGCCCTATGAAAGGTGAGATACCCTAAGATCTGTTAGGTGTTTCAGCAGTAGGATTGCAGATACCCCCCCCTCCCCCCCCCCCCCCCTCCCTCTTCCAGTGTGACTTGTAGCCAACGTAGCGCAAGGCGGACTTGTCCACTGGCATACAAAGCACACATCTCCTAGATCTAGGTAGCGCTCTCAGCTTTACTTACCCCTATGTATATATAGGGAGAGAGGGAGAGGGAGACATTAGAATCGTAACAAAGGTGTCACACAGTGATAAAGCAGCGGTAGCTCCAGTCACAATAGAGTTAAGTGTGTTATTTATGTTACACAGATTTGGAAACCTGAATGTGGTGTCCATTGTATATACTGTTAACATCCATATATAGCCACCGCCATGAATATGAGTGGAGAAGCTGCAAACGCTGGCGTTCGTCTCCGATGTGCGATTCTTCTTATTATTTATATCATTGTGATGAATGACATGCATTAACTTGTCATATTTGAGCCCATGTCTTCCCGGGGTATGCAAAAGCAGTAGCTTTGTTCCCCATGTATTAATCATAATCTTTCCTGTCCCTTTCATCACGAATGGTAGAGCGTTGGACTTCTAATGCTCGGGTCGGGAGTTCGATCCCGGCTGGAGCCAAATATTTGTGCTGGCTTTTTCATCGTTGCCCCGTCCTTGATATCACCCTATGTGGTGGAAAAGGACGTTAAACCCCCAAACACCCCCCCCCCCCTTTCATCAGTCTTTCATTGTACAGCACATACTTTAGAAAATTGTCTTTGAAGTGTTTGACAGTTTTTAAGCTTAAAGTGAACATATATGATAAAGATGCCTTTTAATATATTTTTTTTGCGGTAATCTGAGGAAAGTGCCTGTTTCATGTTGACGGTAGATAGGAGAGATGAGTCAGTGTAGAAAAGTGATGCAAACCGTGCTGCTTTTGATCTGTCTTGCACAGTATTGTGACAGGAGACATTACAGCTCCTGTTTGAAAACTGTGCTTGGTGTGATATTAGTTTTTCTTTTGATTATTATTATTATTTTTTTTTTTTTTTTGCTGCCCCAACTCTTTGCCAACCCCAGTGGTGTTCCTCCCGGGTCATGGGTGGAACCCACGGAGAACTCGGAAGCTGGGATAATTTTTATTATGCATGATGATGGAGATGAGGGTGATAGTAAGATGATGCTATGGAGGTCCATGTGGTTTGGGACTGCGGGACAGGGCCGCATTCCACGCTTCCTGTCATAAATATCCCGGCATTAACCAGGCCCGGGAACTACGGCACCTGCGGTGCCGGCCGTGTAATCATCCACATCATAAGACGTGTCATACTAAGGGAAGCACCCCCAAAGTCGCACCCGGGAAGTGGGTGAAACTCGGCTGTGTGGCAACAACCTCCCCATCGGGCCCATAGCACACCCGCTCTGGGTAGGAGCCGACCTAGGTAGGAAAAATCCCGCTTGCCTCAGCTGGGATTCGAACCCGGGTCTCCCGGTCCATGATCCGAAGTGCTAACCACTACACTACGGGGGCCGGTTTTCTTTTGATTATTATTAATTTAATTTTTTATTTACACAGCCTGCGTGAGAAGACGGCCAGTGGAGGATTTTGTGCAAGTAGTTCTTAAGGGAGTAACCATTAAGAAAATTTTGTTAGGGGCACATTTACATGTATATATATATATATTTATATATAAAGGTTCTGAAGAGTTCATTTTTTATCTTTATTTGTGGATTTCTCCATTTCATAAGCTTTTCTGTGGATATGCAGTGCCAGCTAGACTTTCTTTGTTTTCTAAAGTTAGTCTCTTTCTCTATAATTATTATAGAGTAAATTTTTTGTTTGTTTGTTTGGTTGGTTTTTATTGGTTGAAATAATCACGCTAACTGATGATGTAGATTGAAGTCGTGAAAGTGAAAACTTTTTTTATTTTTTAACTCATGGTGCTTGTGATAGCTTACATATATATATATATATGTTTTTCATTTCTACCAGTAATCTTTCTTGTATACTGTATAGATAAATTATGCCACCCCTGCTTAGATTGCAATCGCCTTTGACTTGTGTGTTCATGTGTTTGTGTTACCACCTGTGGAAGGTGATGACATGCCCTGTATGTTTATGAGATCAAAACCAGTAGGGTCGTGTATCCCATTATTTCATTTATTTCACAGGACTTTTTATGTGCATGTACATACAGCCACAGTGTATAGTTCGAGATTTTTATCTTCATAAGTCATGCGTAAAGTTTGAATCAGTAATGAGAATTGAAAATTGCAATTGCCAAAAAAAAAAAAAAAAAAAAAAAAAAAACCAAACAAACAAACAAAACAAACCCAACATGTAGGACTAGATAAATTTTGCAATAGTGCAGGACATGTATCTGCCCACATTGCATAAAGCAGCTGTTTTGTACATTTAAGTGACTGTGGTTGCTCAAAAAGGAAGAAGGAAAGTGTAAAATCACTTGACAAGAATGTGTGCATAATATTTATTATTAACGCGTGTATTTATTGCCTAACCTATGTCTACACCTGCTGATACAATTTTTGCTATTTGTTGCCTTTCAAGAAATATGTTGCCTGCAGGGCAGGACGCTACAACACTGTAGGGAGGTCACATTGTCCACCACGCATGCTCATGCATATATAATGATGTATATATATTTTGTTTGTTCTCATATCAACTCTTCTCGTGCCATTTTCTTTTCAAGCTTTGACTCGCTTTTTCTCCTGGAAAGTGAGCATTGGAAAACACAGTCATGGGTTACTATATTCCACAGCCTTTAGGGGAGCCGGGGTGACCGAATGGTAGAGCGTTGGACTTCTAATGCTCGGGTCGTGAGTTCATATCCCGGCTGGAGCCAAATATTTGTGCCTCGCTTTTTCATCGTTGCTCCGTCGTTGATATCACCCGTATGTGGTGGAAAAGGACGTTAAACCCCCAAACACCCACCCACCCACCCACAGCTAGAGATTTATTTTTGCCAGTGAGGTCATTTCATCTGCAATCTCAGTGCTATTTACCAACTCAGCAGTGATCACCACCCTTGGTAGGAAGATAAATGATTCTTGCATTTCGTGTTGTTACACAAACATAAGTGAGAAAGCACTGTTTTTTTCATTTCTGTGATGTGGTTTATTGAAAGAAGCAAACACATTTATTAGCAGACTGGTAAAAGACCATACTAGTAAGGTGTGCGGAAGGTCAGTATCCTAACAGATGCCAGCGTGTGTATCATTTTATTTACTCATTAATTTAAGTTGCTAAATTCATTTGATGTTTAGACCATAAGGAGATTAGTCTTTTTATTTACTTTTTTTAGTTTTATACTCGCATACAGCTTGAGATTATTTTATGTTCAAATCGAAATTAAAACACAAGCTTGAAAATGAAATTGTCCTGAAAGGGTGAATCTAATTTATCACCTTCCCCCTCTGGCTTGTCTTACAGATCCTAGAATAATCAAATACAAACACACATCGACTGAACCATGAAAAACTTTATTCGAACTGCATTGCACCAATCAGATAAAGCAGCCACAATTGTGTACTAGGTACAAACTGGAGTAACAACTGAAACGATACCTACACCTGTACACGCACCCACCTCCCCCCGAAAAAAAAAATAAAAAAATAAATAAATAAAAAGAAGAAGAAGAAAGAAAATAACAACAACAACAACAACCAAACCAACAAAACGCGCGGAGACAATCCGACATGAGCAAAGCAACAAAATATGTATTTAAACAAAAACCCAAACCACACCCACACAAACAACAAACACCCAAACAAACAACAAAATTGTATTAAAAATAAATTAATAAAAAATAAATAATAAAAAATAAATAAAAGAAAATAGGATTTGTGTTGTATGTAAGCAAGAGTCGTGTAATGCTGAAGATAATAAGTTGACTGCAAATAAACAAGTAAACAAATCAGAACTATCACTCTCCTACTCCTTCAGTGTTGATCTTCAGCATATAGTAGAATTTTAGCTTACAACTGTGTGTGAATACTGCTTGGGTTTTCTAGTGCTGGTGATTAACTTGCTTCAGAGTGTAACTTATTTTTCAGAGTGCAATATTGTCCCTTCACCAACATTATTCTTTGAAAGCTAATATGACAAAGTAGCAAAGCAACAAATATCACATAGTCAACTCACCGTTCAGCATGGATTCCAAAAGGTTAAATCAGTTATAAAAACCAATTAGCAAACAAACACGTCATCAGTAATGTTACTATAAATTATTGAAACACTGACAGGCTTCACAAACAGGGCGGATTTGACTGTTTATACTGGTGATTTTCTGAGTAAAGAAAGCACAAAAAGGAACCAAAAACTTGGGCGAGTTCAGCAGTTTATCCTGGTATTTTTTTCTGAGTAAATGAAGCATAAACTTTGGCGAATTCGGCAGTTTATACTGGTATTTCTTTCTGAGTAAAGGCAGCAAGTACAGGAAGCATGCAAAGGAAGGAAAAACTTGAGCGTTTTTATTAAAACAAAAATTTACAAGTCTGGTGCAACGGTCAGAAGAAACCAAGGTGCACGATTGTGTTTCTGTTCTGAGCGTGCAAGCTGTGACTGCGATATCGTGTGCTTTAAGCTCAATCTGCGAATGGAAGTAATTTTCAAGACGGGTATCTGAACTGGCTCACGATTTACAGTCAACAAATTAATTAAGATGATGATAATAACTTGGCCACGTACTGTCTGGACATTTACTTCATGCTGAAAATAAAGAGATCAGCAGAACTCTGTATGTTTTCATTTCGGTCACTGTCTTGTCCCAAGAAAAATTGTATTCAGTTCAGTGAAAATTTGGGACTTTTGCTCGTTTTGTCGCTGGTCCCATGTAATGAGCGTCTTGTGAGCCTTTTTGTTTTCTGTTCAGTTTGAAGACGCCGGCAGTCTGAACTCAGTCAGACCTTTCCGTTGAAGCGGTCTGAAGCTGTTCACTTGTTCATGTCGGCCGGGTCTTATACTAGTGTTTCATAAAATAAACACAGTGCCGTGCGAAAAATCAAACAATACCGTTTACTGTGACAACGTACCGGAGGATGAAAAGAGCGTAGCTATTCATACCAGGGTCCGACTTGTTGGAAAGATCTCCCAGTTTCGATCAGATATGCAGACACAACTTGAAACTATCTTACAAAACAAATCTGAAAACCCACCTCTTCACAGCCTGCAACCAATAAATGTTGCCACATCATCTTGCTGGTCGTGTGTGTGTGTGTGTGTGTGTGTGTGTGTGTAAGCCAGGGACAGCCCGTGTATGATGCTGCACATTATGTGTTTGTTGTTAAATGTATGTGTGGAGACATGTTGCGTGTGTTTCTGGGTGAGTGAGTGTGTGATGTTCATTGTAAGACATCCTGAGCTCCCGCGAGAGGGAGGGCGTCCCTTACGTACCTATTTTATTATTATTATTATCATTGTTATTAGTGTGATGGTCTAATTGCCGCTATAGACGTGACTGAGGATGTAATCAAACAGACCCAAGACTGTGTTACGATGAGCAGGAAGAGTGTCCATGAACTTGTCCGTGTCTCCTCCATCCAGCTCCAGCAGGTGCATTGGATCGCTGAATGGCTGATGGTGATCCAAAGGTTTAGGTGGGCTGGCTGGAGACTCCGAGATGATGACTGGGAGGACGCGATCAGGATCGTGCGTGTGAAGAGCTCTGTCGGCAAGGAAAGCCATGCGGGGAGACAACTCACTGCCAGGGCCCAGGACCAGTACCACAGTTGTCGCTGTTTCAGCCAGGCGGAGCTCGCCTTCGAAGCTCAGACTGCCCGGTATGGTCCCTTCATCGTTACGCGACACGCTGTTGAGTGAAAAACTCTCATTTGCACTCGAGTAAATGCCAGGAGATGTTTTTCTTTAAAGAGAAGGACGTGATCTACTCGCACTTCAGTCCGGCCTCAGTGAACTGAGTGGCTTAGGGTTTGCAAAATTTTGTTGCCGGGTCAGATGCAGGCTGTATAAAATTTGGATAGGATGAAACATGGAATGAATACGGTTACTCTTGTTCTAATGTATCACTTATAAACTTCAACAAATCGTAGTACGCTACGTGTAATGTTTACAAGCATCTACTACCAACCCTATGCAGCCGACTGACCTTAATTTGTGCCATTTTTACCCCTTTTTTTCATATCGTCAGTTTTAACTCTTATTTTGCATTTGCTTCTCGACCAAACTAACCTTTTCCTCGGACCCTCTAGCCGCGAAAAAGTCTTTGTTGTGCGTGCGATTTAAAGCCACAACTAACTAACCTACTCCTTCGGCCGTTTTTATGTCTCAGTGAAGATACTACCTTATTCCAAAAGGGCCTACCTCAATCCAAAAAGCTTACTGAACTACCTACCTAACAAAAAAAAAAAAAAAAAAACCCAACCCTACCTCATTCCAAAAACGCAACTCATTACTGACGCAACAGCAGCAGATGCCTTTGACACCCTCTTGGCCTCTTCCTCGGATTCACCCGCGAGGTTGTCTGCGTCGTCGAAGATGCAGACGTCAAAATTCCCCATGACATGCTCCTCCTGATCGCTGCCGTCGGCACCGAAAACCTGCTCATCAGGTCTGGAGTGGGCAGCGTTTTGCATCAGACTCACGAGCGTCAGTGCTGACTGAAAACAGAAGCAAGCGTCTCCAACAATGCGCTCCCTCAACGCGTGACTCGCAGACAGGCGGTACACATCAACAGCAGTGTCTCTCAGCTGGCTGAACAGTTCATCGTCGTCGGCGTCGTCGCTCTCAGTCAGGTGTCCCTCGTCCACACACACGTCGAGGATCGCTCTTGCCTGGGGCACGTTGTCAGAACTGCACGAAAACAATATTGTGTAAGCATCGCTCTAAGTATCAGTAAGGCTGAGATCATTGGTTGTGGGACAAAACAATTCAAACAGAAAAGAGAGAACCGGCTGATGCTAAAATGTCATTTATTCACGCTGAAAACTCTGTAACTGTGACAGAGTTGACTGTGCCTTTTGCAGTCGGATAGTTTAAAAAAAAAAAAAAAAAAACATACTGTTTGTGGCTTTTCGTTGAAATTGCAGACTTGTTAACAATATTTAACACGTGACATTACCTGCAGTGATCCCGCATCAGACCAAGAAGAGCTTCCTTCCGTTCTTGTGGTTCCGCGGAGAGATCGAGAATCCCTTGATGCGCCTTGATGGCCTCCAGGTACATGCCTACCTCCTCGTGCACCCGCGCCATCTGCTGCAGGCCGGCAACCCCTGTGTTCTCACCAGACTTCTTCAATATTTCAATCAGCTTTGGGTACGAATCCCACAGCTCTGCACGATGGGCGCTGACGCCTGGCATGTCGCGGAGAGCTCTCTTGCACTCTCTCATGGAGCTCGTGAACATGTCTCCCGCCTGTTCAACCAGCTCGCTCCTCTTCTCTGGGGTGATGTCACTTTGTTCGCTCATGGCAAGAAGGCAGATACCGCTCTGCTCGTAAGCGTTCGCAAGATACATTGGCCTCTCCTTGTTGCTGACGACCTTCTGGAAGTGATCCAGAGCTTGTCTGTGTTTGTTCATGCCCTGGTACATGCGGCCTGCGTCAAAGAGAACTCCTGAGTTGTAGGGGTTGACCTTGCGAGCTTCTCGAAAATACTCTTCGGCCATTTGGATGTGTTTGTCGTCTGGATCGTACCAATCAGTTGCAACGGCGAAGGACTTCAGTATGCTTCTGATCGTAGACGACGCTACCACCGGTTCCTGTGAGCTTGAAATGGGACTTGACTCCTAGGAAAGAGAAAACAAATGCTGACTCGAAATGGTGATGTTTTACAGCTGTCGTTTGCTTGCACGCTGAAATATTTGACTGAATTCGTTCACGTATCTGCTGGCCGAAAAATCCATTACACTACAATTGATTTACAACCACAATTGACATCCATTGAAATCCTCGCTCCTCCTCCAAAACACACACACACACACACACACACACACACACACACACACACACACACACACACACACAGAGGGGCGGGGGGGGGGGGGCAGAGAGAGAGAGAGAGGTATGAGATTTGGTCACCGACCGTTTGGCTCTGGCCTTGCTCAGCGTTTGTGGAAAGATGTGTCTCCGGAACGTCGCTCACATGCACAGCGCTCAGGAGCGTAGCTGCAAGGCCAGTGGGAGTCTCAGCAGAAACTGCCCCTCCCGCAGCTTCAGCAGTCTGAAAGCAGATGACTGAATACAAGTATTCTACTTACCTATATATATATATATATATATATATCACCTCTATCCAACTTTCGATCCCTGATTAAGTTAAGGGAGCCTGCTAAGGGAGATAATCAGTACCCCCTCCCTCCCCGACAGGATTATTTGTTGGAATACTTGCAATATTGGAATAGGGCTGTGTGTAATATCTATGCTGCAAAATAATCTATATGATGTATACACAATCTATGTATCAGTTCAAACAATAAATCAAAAACAACAAATCAAAAATTGAACAAACACAGTGCTTAGCTTTCAAACGAAAAATTAAAGATACATGTGCAGTTTATCTTGTTTTTATTGGTTTAGAATCTTAATTTTTCATTCTTAATTTTTCATTCTTATTTTGTTTCGAGCTGTGAGTCCTACGATTTTCCATTTTATACCTGTTATTTAATGGACAATAAAGTATTTTTGAATTTGAATATATATATGTTACAGTGAATTTGTGTAATCAGGGATTTCATGAAATCCCTAATATTTTCAGTAAGTTCATGTAATTACTGTTTCACTCGGGGATTTCATGAAATCCCTAAAATTTCCAGGGATTTCATGAAATCCCTGATTTGAAGGGCCAGGGATTTCAGGAAATCACTGACCCATAATTTTCTTGAGCCGAACACAGGAGTGCACCCGTTCAACT
Organism: Batillaria attramentaria; assembly: GCA_018292915.2. NCBI lineage: Eukaryota > Metazoa > Mollusca > Gastropoda > Batillariidae > Batillaria > Batillaria attramentaria. Next base: position 394,468 of record JACVVK020000392.1, on the reverse strand, counting down.
CATCGTTTGTGTGGGGTTTTTTTTTGTTTTGTTTTTTTAGGACAGACATGGTACAGAAAGTAAACACATAGAGGTACATCTCCAACAACTCAAACATTTCAGATAATCAGTGAAAATAATAAATTCATGCAAGTGTATCTGACGGAACTCTACATATAAGATAGCCACAGTATTAAAAAAACATACAAGTTCTCACAGTAGAAGATACACAATAAATAAAAACTGAAAGTACATTTCGCGCAACCAATATGTAAGATAGTTACAGTAAAAGAAGAAAAAAATTGCAAGTTCATTTCGCGCAACTCATATGTGTACGATAACCATAGTAAAAAAAAAGAAGATAAAACAAGCAAGTACATTTCGCGCAACTCATACATGTAAGATGCCACAGTAAAATCCATGTTTGAAAAACCATGCACTGGCGTAGGACTTGGGGAGGGGTGGTTGGGGGCGAGAGTATCTGTTCGTCCCCTCGTATTCTTGGTGCTGAAAATGTTGTCACAGTCTACAATATGTGTACCTCAAATACTGGAAATGACGTAACAGATCTCCTCAGGTGAAAGGTATTCATTGACTGAAATGGAATAATGAAAATCCCCGCTCCCCTGTTAGAATTTTCGAGCCTCTGCCCTATCCCCCCCCCCCCTTACCCCTACCCCTTCCGGGCCCTTCCGTGAAGCAAACTTACTTGGTCAGGAGATAAAAGTCGTTCTGCTCTTTCTCTGACCAGCAGCAGCAGCAGTAGATTTCACACTCTCCACGAGTTTGTAGTAGTCTTCTTTAGGAATCACTCCGAATCAGATACTGGTGGTGTGTTTGGTAGCGTGCAGATAGCTCCGCTTTGTGAATCTCTTCGATGCTGGATTGCTGAGACATGCTTGCAGTGGAGTGGTAGGCAGTTGTAAGTACATGTTGCAGACTGCAGTGTTAGTGTACCCTCGTGAACATGCAGTCTCATCAGTCAAAAGAAATTACTGTTTGTGTACAGAGTTGTCACATGGTGAGAATGCTGTGGTGAGCTGCTGCCAAGAGTGAAATTTCAGGGTCTAGGCAGTTCTGCACTTGTTATCTGATCTACGAGTGATTTTTTTTTCCTGCCCCAACTCTTTGCCAGCTTCAGTGATGTTCCTCCCAGGTCATGGAGTGGAATCCACGGAGGGCGCGAACGCTGGGGCATTTTTTTATTATTATTATTATATAGCATGATGATGGAGATGAGGATGATGGTAAGATGATGCTATGGAGGTCCGTGTGGTTTGGGACTGCGGGACAGGGCCGCATTCCACGCTTCCTGTCATAAATATCCCGGAGTTAACCAGACCCTGGAACTACAGCACCTGCGGTGTCAGTGTGTAATCATCCACATCATAAGATGTGTCATACACCCCTAAAGTTGCACCCGTGAAGTGGGTGAATCTCGGCTGTGTGGCAACAGCCTCCGCATTAGGCCCATAGCACACCTAGTCTAGGCACCGGCTCTCTGATCTTACACAAATTCACTAAACTCAGCCAGTAAGATAGTGTAAAAACCATGACAAAAACTTAGGGATTTCATGAAATCCCTAGAAATTTTAGGGATTTCATGAAATCCCCGAGTGAAACAGTAATTACATGAACTTACTGAAAATTTCAGGGATTTCATGAAATCCCTGATTACACAAATTCACTGTAACATATAGAAGATAAAAGAAAGAGTATGGCCGTTCTAAATATACAGTCAGAAAAATACAAGGGTGGATGGTTTGGGTGTTTAGGAGTTTAATCAGAAAAATACAATAGTATGTACGTTTACACAAATGTATCGCAGCTCTGTTAAACTTACGTCTGACTGGCTCATCTGCACGTTTTCCGAAGAGCCTTGTCCGGACAGACCAGCGCTTGAACGGTCCTGGGCCTGAGCAGGAGCTGCTTGATCACGAGAACGCTGATCCCTAACTCTAGCCAGATAAAACGATCTGCCGGTGTCCC